>JZKD02S1613803.1:65590-89939 GCA_000966675.3 Picea glauca
AAAATAATAATAAAAAAATCCATATATATATATATATTAAAAAAGAAAAAGTTGAAATTAAGGGGAGGGGGTGATTCCCGAAATCACTCCCCATCTCCTTACCCCCATTTTCCTCTATGTGTCCCCCTTTTCCACTATTACAATTAGATTCTATATAGTGTACTCTATATTTTTTCACGAGATGTGACCACTTTGATGAGCCCAAAGTGTGATGATTTCTTTGTATGTGGTCACGATGGGATGACTTAATGTACAAGTGTTGGTTAGAGGTTTCCCAGATCCCCTTGGGTGGATGTTCATGGCATGTCCTTTTAGTCCCCATTCTCAGGGTGCTTGGTTTTATTGCTCCAACCAACTATCCCTTGGAGGTGGTAACTCCCTCTAAGTTGAGATTTTATGTCTTGGGTAGGTATGCAGGCATTCTGAGGTGGATCTACTAGGATACATTAGGGCCCTAACTATTCACTTATCCTTTGCTATGTAAAAAGTGATTGCACTTTGTAAGGGTTGTCACACCTATGGTTTAGCACACATATTTTACCTCACATGGACACTCTCTTTCTTATGTATGTACCACACTTGGGTCATGGGCCCTTGGAGATGATATTGCACATGATTACCCAGTTTCACATTTCTCGATGTAGTCTCATGGATTTCAAGGCATTGGTCACACTCTTTGAGGCACAAACAAGCTATTTACATCCATGTGGACACCCTCTACAGTTTCCATGTGTCAAACGCTAGAATGCCCCCCTCCTTTAGCACTTTTTTAAAGTGTATTTTCCCACTAAATGGGGTCAACCTCATTTGGGGTACTTTATGATAGTTGTGGGATTTTATTTGAGCCACTCAGATAATGACATGAAACTTGGAGGAGATGACATGGAACTCACCCTTTATGATGTGGATGGGATTTTTTATCACATTTTGATGACTTGATGGCCAAAATAAAGAAGTCATCCACTTTATAGGGCTTTATTTGACTTTGGAGAGGTCATCCCCTCTTTTAGACGTGGATGTTGGAGCTAGGGTGTCCAAGTATTATTCCTTGGCACATTTTGAGCCCCCCCCCACCCAAGTCAACTCTAAGTGGAGCATTGTACCCTAGAGACAGATTTACCCTCTTAGAAGTTTGATGTCATCCCTTTGTGAGGGTTTCAAACATGTAAAGTATAATTTAATTGTATTTTTGACTTAGTCTCCAAGTTGTGTGGATGACCAATCACTTTTTATTTGATTCCTTATTATAATTTTAGGGAATAAAAATGGGAAGGAGTTGTGAGCCTCATATATAAATAAAGGCACTCCTCTCATTCCAAATAGTTGTGAATTGATGGAGATCATTTGAAGCCATTAATAGAATATCTTTCACCTGGTGTTTCTTGGTGTCAGTTCTTGGAGCTATTTCTTTCTTGGTTATTCTTCTTACTTCAAAGACTACTATGAATGTTCATTGTTTTTACTAAATCTAGCAAGATCGATCCATTGAGGAGTTGCACAATTACTTGGAAGGAGGATGTCTATGGTTTGTATCTATTCAATATTCCTTAAAATGATTTAGTAAGTGCTTATCTCTTGTCTTGATTAGTTTTATACTCTTTGGAAAGGGGTTTAAGTATTGTTTCCAAGATTTTATTGATATTGTTGGTGAAGGCTGTTACATTGAGGAAAACCTTCTTATAGGACCTAGGTTTTCATGGTTTGTCTTGATTAGACAAAGGGATACTATCCTTGAGGTACTAATCTCTCATTCTAATCCATAAACATTAAAAAAAAAAATCTTAGAAGGACATACTTCTTGACCCATAAGCCCTAAATGGAGATAAGACACTACGCTTAACTCTCAACAGCCAACCACAAAAAACCCTAAAATTCAATTATTTTATTTCCATGTGATATAGAACATAAAAATATATATATAATATATACCATAAAAAATATCGGTTTCATTGTGTAGTGCAAAGTTAATGATTTATTTTCACTTTCTATACATTTTTGTCCAAGGTTTTATCATGAATTGTTGATATTTAACCCTAATAGAAAAAAGTAGCCCCACACATTTGTTCTTAAAGGTTTCATCTAACATCTTGTGGACTGATTTAAGGTACCAATTCTGAAAATTAAATTACAACAATAAAAAACAGAATTGGTAAAACCCTAAAGCTAGGTTTTAACCTTAAAAGGTGCATTCTAACCCTACCATATCCTATATTTCCCTTGTGGATTGTTTATAAAGGATACCTAACATATTCTCATGGTAAAATTCATCTTTGAAGTGCTTCATAGATGCTATATTTCATTTTGGATATTTTTGGTGGAACCCTAGGAGTATTCTCCACCTCTCTTTGCAAGTTTGGGATAATTCATTGATTATTATTCATTTTTAATTGCAATTAATCATTTTTTGGTTGTTTTTTTCATATTTTCTTCACTTCCATAGCTAAATTAACCAAGTTATATCATTATAAGTGCCTTTAGGCACTCTTGGGGTGATTTTCCTCACCCAATATACACTTGATGCATTATTTCTTATATAACAAATTTTGGAATTTGTGGATAGTAGCAAGATGGTCCAATTTGCAACATGTAATCGAGGGGTAACTTAGGTATATCATCCGTTCTTTATTTATGCAATTATGTCTCACTTTGGTGCTGTGAAAGGTGCTTGTGTCTTCATCCAAAGAGCGATATATCATAGTCCCAATTTATATTTATTTTATAGCATACTTCTTTAGGATTTTAGAACTCATCTAAGTATCTTCTAACCCTATTTATATTGTAGTATTTATTTCCTTAAATCTCTGTTGAATATTCTCAAGGTATTTGGTTGTTTCATTGACACTAGTATATCTAACCATATATTGAAGTGGGTAGCTTGAATTGAATTGTATCATGCGCTGCCAAAGAGTACTATATTGGCTTGTTTCCAAGGATGTGGATACCCCACACTTCAAGTCAGGGAAATTTTTAGGGGATATATATCGCCCATGGGATAATTTTCCATGCTTTTTCCAAAAAAAATATTTGTCAATTTCCATTTTTTCTAAAAGTGATTCGCTCAAATTCTATAGAATAAAATTATTTTACCCTAAAAATAGCCCAAATTTTATAGAAAATATATAAAATCCTTAGAAATTTGAACAATTTTTCAAAAATATCACTGAACATTTTCTGATTTGCATATTAAGGACTATTAAGATTTGCTAAGGTTTCTACATTTTGTGATAAATTTTCATCCTTTAAATTATCCCTACTTCAAGGGGCTGGCCTAAAGTGAAGGGGAAATAGTGCTAAGGTGAAAATGGTGCATTTTCTATGTTATTTGTATCCCCACTAGCACCTCCACAAAGATTGATAATTTGGGCAGTTATTACACCCCAAATTCTCTACAGTGTACCCTACATTTTTTCATGAGATGTGACCACTTTGATAAGCCCAAAGTGTGATGATTTCTTTGTATGTGGTCGTGATGGGATGAATTGATGTACAAGTTTTGGTTAGACGTTTCCCAAATCCCCTCGAGTGGATGGTCATGACATGTCTTTTTAGTCCCCATTCTAAGGGTGCTTTCTTTTATTTCTCTGACCGACTATCCCTTGGAGGTGGTAACTCCCCCTAAGTCGGGAATTTATGTCATGGGAAGGTACGTGAGCATTCTTGGGTGGATCTACTAGGATACATGATTCACGAGGCCCTGGTACTTATTATTTGCTATGCAAAAGGTGATTCCACTCTGTAAGGGTTGTCACACCATGGTTTTGCACAGATATTTTACCCAACATGGACCCTCTATTTCTTATGTATGTACCACACTTTGGTCATGGGCCCTTCAAGATAATTTTTCACATGATTATCTAGTTTCACATTTCATGAGGTAGTCTCAAGTATTTTGAGGCATTGGTCACACTCTCTGAGGCACGAATGGGGTTTTTACGTCCACATGGACACCCTCTACACTTTCCATGTGTCAGATGCTATAATACCCCTCTCCTTTAGCACTTTTTTGAAGTGTTTTTTCTCATTAAATGGGGATGACCTCAATCAGGGCACTTTATGACAGTCATGGGGTTTTATTTGATCCACTTGGATGATGTGGAGGTCACTTAAGTGATTTTACACTTGGAGGAGATGACATGGAACTCACCCCTTATGATGTGGATGGGATTTTTTTATCATATTTTGATGACTTGATTGCCAAAATGAAGAAGTTGTCCAATTTAGAGGGTTTTATTTGAATTTGGGAGAGGTTTCCCCCTTTTTTAGAGGTGGATGTTGGAGCTAGGGTGGAAAAGGATTGTTACTTTCCACATTTTGAGGCCCTCCAAGTCAACCTTAAGTGTAACATTGTACCCTAAAGACAAATCATCCCTTTTAGAAGGTTGAAATCACCCATTTGTGAGGGTTTCAAACATGTAATTTATCATTTAATTGTATTTTTGAATTAGTATCCAAGTTGTGTGGATGACAAGTCACTTTTTCTTTGATTCCTTAACCTAATTTTATGTAATAAAGAATGGGAAGGAGCTGTGAGCCTCATCTATAAATAAAGGAACTCCTCTCATTACAAATGGTTGTGAATTGTTCAAGATCATTTGAAGCCATTAATAGAAGATATTTCACTTGGTGTTTCTTGGTGTCAATTCTTGGAGCTCTTTATTTATTGGTTATTCTTCTTACTTCAAAGACTGTTGTGAATGTTCAAGTTTCTACTAAATATAACAAGATATATCCAGTGAGGAGTTGCACAACTACTTGGAAGGAGGATGTCTAGGGTTTGTATGTATTCCATATTCCTTAAAATGATTTGGTAATTTCTTATCTCTTGTCTTGATTAGTTTTCTACTCCTTGGAAAGGGTTTTAAGTTTTATTTTCAAGATTTTATTGATCTTATTGGTGAAGGATATTCCCCTGAAGAAACCATTCTTGTAGGGCCTTGGTTTTCATGGTTTGTCTTTATTATACAATGACTACTAGTTTTGAGGCAATAGCCTCTCACACTAATCCATAAACATTGAGTAACCAATTCTTAGAGGGGCATACTTCTTAACCCATAAGCCCTAAGTGGATACAAGGAACTAAGATTAACTCCCAACAACCAACCACAAAAAACCATAAAATTTCAATTATTTTCTTTTCATGTCATATAAAATATAAAAATACAAAAGAATATTTAAAATATATACCGTAAAAAATATTTGTTTCATTGTCTAGAGAAAAATTAATGGTTTATTTTCACTTTCTAGACATTTTTGTCCAAAGGTGTATGGTGAATTGTTGATCTTTAACCCTAATAGGGAAAAATATCCCCACACATTTGTGCTTAAATATTTTATATAAAACCTTGTGGACTAATTTAAGGTATTCACTAATTTTGGAAATTAAATTACAACAATAAAAATCAGAATTAGTGAAACTCTAAAGCTAGGGTTTAACCCTAAAAGGTGCATTCTAACCCTCTCTTAACTTATATTTCACTTGTGGATTGTTTATAAACGATACATAACACATTATAATGGTGAATATCATCTCCTAAGTGCTTCAAAGATGTAATATTTCATTTTGGACATTTTTGGTGAAATCATAAGGGGATTCACCACCTCTATTTGAAAATTTGAGATAATTGCATGATTATTATTCATTTGTACTTGAAATTAATCATTGATAGGATTGTTTTTCATATTTTGTTCATTTCCATAGCTAAAGTACCCAAGTTTTATCATTACAAGTGCTTTTAAACACTCTTGGGGTATTTTTCCTCACCTAGAATCTACATTTTCGACGTTATTTTTCATGATTATGGAATTTTTAGAAAGAAGCAATCTAGTTCAATTTGCAACATATAATCAAGGGATAACTATGGTATATTATTTTTTCTTAATTTATGCAATTAAATTTCACTCTTGTGTGGTGAAAGGTACATGTTTTTTCATCCAAAGAGTGATATCATAGTGTTGATTTATATTTATGTTGTAGAATACTCATTTCAAATCACAATAGTCATCTAATTACCTCCTAAACCTATTTATATTTTAGTAGTTATTGACATAACTCTTGGTTGAATATTATCAAGAAATGTTGCTACTTCATTTGCATTAGTCTATCTAACCATATATTGAGGAGTGTAGTTTGAAGTGAACTATATCATGAGCTACCAAAGGGTACTATATAGGTTTCTTTCAAAGGATTGGGATACACCCAGTGGCTTCAAGGAACAAGACCAAATTGAAGGGGAAATTGTGTTAATGTGATAGTGGTGCATTTCATGTGTTGTGATTATCTCCACTAGCACTTCCATGAAGGTTGCTAGTTTGGGAAGATGTTACACCCCATATTCTCTAGAGTGTACCCTACATGTTTTCACAATATGTGACGGTTATGATGAGCCCAAAGTGATTATTTCTTTATATGATGCCAATATAGGATGAATTGATGTAAAAGGTTTGATTAGATTTTTCCCAGATCCCTTCGAGTTGATGGTCACGGCATGTCCTTTAGTCCCCATTATCAAGGTGTTTGGTTTCTTTTCTCTAACTGACTATCCCTTGGAGGTGGTAACTCTCTATAATTTGAGAATTTATGAATTTATGCGAGCATTTTGAGGTGTATCTAATAGGATACATGATTTATGGGGACCTAAATATTCACTTATTCTTGTCTATGTAAAAGGTGATTTCACTTTGTGAGGGTTGTCACACCCATGGTTTAGCACACCTATTTTACCCCACATGTTGGACCTCTCTTTATTATGTATGTACCACACTTTGGTCATGGGCCCTTGGAGATAGTTCTGCACATGATTATCTAATTTCACATTTTTCGATGTAGACTCATGGATTTTAAGGCATTTATCACACTCTCTGAAGCACAGACGAGCTATTTGCATTCACATGGATGCCTGCCCTCTACACTTGCCATGTGTCAAATGATAAAACATCCCTCTCCTTTAGAACTTTTTTAAATTTTTTATTCTCACTAAAGGGATATGAACTCAGTTGGGGAACTTTATGAGAGACATGGGGTTTTTGTGAGCCACTTGGGTGATGTGGAGGTCACAAAAGTGAGTTTACACTTGGAGGAGATGACATGGAACTCACCCCTTATGATATGGATGGTTTTTTTAATCACCTTGTGATGACTTGATGGACAAAATGAAGAATCCATCCACTTTAAAGGATTTTATTTGAATTTGGGAGAGGTTGTCCCTTCTCTTAGAGGTGAACATTGGAGCTAGGGTGGCCAAGGATTATTACTTCCCACATTTGGAGGCCCCCCAAGTCAACTTTAAGTGGAACTTTTTAACCTAAATCCAAATCAACCCTCTTATAAGGTTTATGCCACCATTTTGTGAGGGTTTCAAACATGTAAAGTATCATTTAATTGTGTTTTTGACTTAGTCTTCAAGTTGTGTGGATGACAAGTCAATTTTTCTTTGACTCCTTAACCTAATTTTAAGGAATAAATAATGGGAAGGAGTTGTAATCTTCACATATAAATAAAGGCACTCTTGTCATTCCAAATGGTTGTGAATTATTGGAGATCATTTGAAGACATTAATAGAATATATTTCACTTGGTGTTTCTTGGTGTCAATTCTTGGAGCTCTTTATTTCTTGGTTATTCTTCTTAATTCAAAGACTATTGTGAATGTTCAAGTTTCTACTAAATCTAGCAATATTGATCCACTGAGGAGTTGCAAAAATGCTTGGATGGAGGACTCCTAGTGTTTTAATCTCTTCCATCTTCCTTAAAACAATTTTGTTACTGATTATCTCTTGTATTGATTAGTTATATACTCCTTGGCAAGGATTTTAAGTATATTTTCCAAGATTTTATTGATCTTGTTGGTGAAGGTTATTCCCTTGAGGAAACCCTTCTTGCAGGGCTTTTTTTTTCATGGTTTGTCTTGATTAGATGAGGGACTACTAGCCTTGGGGCACTAGTCTCTCATTATAATCCATAAACATTGAATAACCAATTCTTAGAGGTGATACTTCTTGACCCATAAGCCCTAACTAGAGAAAAGGAACTAAGATTAACTCCCAACAACCAACCAAAAAAAACCCTAAAAATTCAATTATTTTACTTTCATGCCATATAAAACATAAAAATACAAAAAAAATATTAATTTCATTGTCTAGTGCAAAGTTAACGACTTAGTTTCACTTTCTAGACATTTATATCAAGGGGTTTACAATGAATTGTTGATTTTAAACCCTAATAGAGAAAAGTATCCCCAAACATGTTTTCTTACTTGTGGACCGATTTAAGGTATTTATTAATTATATAAATTAAATTACAACAATAAAAATCAAAATTGGTGAAACCCTAAAACTAGGGTTTAACCCTACCCTATCTCAAATTTCACTTGTGGATTTATTATAAAGGATATATAACAAATTATAATGGTGAAATTCATCTCCTAAGTGCTTCATAGTTGTTATATTTCATTTTGGAGATTTTTGGTGAAACCCAAGGGGTATTTACCACATCTCTTTGCAAGTTTTAGATAATTACATGCTTATTATTCATTTGTACTTGAAATGAATCATTATTGGGCTATTTTTTCATATTTTATTCATTTCCCTAGATAAGATAAACAAGTTTTATCATTAAAGGTGCTTTTAGGAACTCTTGGGGTGCTTTTCCTCACCCAAAATCTGCATTTTTTGTGTTATTTATCATATATCAAACTCTGGAAATTTTAGAAAGAAGAAATTTGGTATAATTTGTAGTATATAATCAAGGGGTAAATCAACTTTATCATTAATTATTTATTTATACAGTTAGTTCTTACTCTTGTGCAGTGAAAGGTACTTGTTTCTTCATCCAAAGATTGATATCATATTGTTGATTTATATTTTTGTTGTAGCATAATTATTTATGATTTTAGCACCCATATACTTATCTCCTAACCATATTAATATTGTAGTAGTTATTTACCTAACTCTTTCTTGAATATTCTCAAGGCATTTGGCTACTTCATTAGCAATCGTCTATCTAACCATATATTGAAGTGTGCAGTTTGAAGTGAACTTTATCGTGAACTACCAAAGGATACTATGCATGTTTGTTTCGAAGGATTGGGATATTCCCAATGGCTTAAAGGAGATGGCCTAAAGTGAAGGGGAAATAGTGCTAAGGTGTCAATGGTGTGTTTTCAGTGTTGTCCTTATCCCCACTAGCACCTTCACAAAGGATACTACTTTGGGTAGTTGTTACACCCCAAATTCTCTGCAGTGTACCCCACATTTTTTCACAAGATGTGACCACTATAATGAGCCCAAATTGTTACTATTGTTTTTCATGTGGACATTATGGGATGACTTGATATACAAGTGTTGGTTAGAGGTTTCCCAAATCCCTTTCGGTGGATGGTGATGGCATGTCCTTTTAGTCCCCATTCTTAGGGTGTTTGGTTTTATTACTCTAAACGACTATCCCTTGGAGGTCGTAACTACCTCTAAGTCAGTAATTTATGTCCTAGGAAAGTATGTGGGAATTTTGAGGTGGATCTACTAGGATACACGATTTAACGGGCCTTAACTATTCACTTAATTTTTCTATGTAAAATATGATTGCGCTTTGTAAGGGTTGCCACACCCATGGTTTAGCACAACTATTTTACCCCACATGGACCCTCTCTTTCTTATGTATGTACGACACTTTGGTCATGGGCCCTCGGAGATTATTTTTCACATGATTATGCATTTTCGCATTTCTTTAGGTAGTCTCACATATTCCGAGGCATATCATGGATTTTGAGGCATTGGTCACACTCTCTCAGGCATGGATGGGATATTTACATCCACATGGACATATTCTAAATTTTACATGTGTCATATATGCTAGAAATTCCCCCTCCTTTAGCACCTTTTTAAAGTGTTTTTTCTCACTAAAAGGGTCCAACCTCACTTGGGGAAATTTATGATGGTCGTGGGTTTTTATTTGAGCCACTTGGATGATATGGAGGTCACATAAGTAAATTTACACTTGGAGTAGATGATATGAAACTCGCCCCTTGTGATGTGGATGGAATTGTTTATCACCTTTTGATGACTTGATAGCCAAAATGAAGAATCCATCCACTTTAGAGGGTTTTATTTGACTTTGGGATAGGTCGTCCCCTCTTTTAGAAGTGGACATTGGAGCTAGGGTGGCCAAGGATTATTCCTTGCCACATTTTGAGGCCCCCCAAGTCATCTTTAAGTGGAAACTTTTAACCTAAATCTAAATTGGCCCTCTTAGAGGGTTGACGTCACCCCTTTGTGATATTTTCAAACATGTAAAATATCATTTAATTGTATTTTTGACTTGGTCTCCAAGTTGTGTGTATTACAAGACACTTTTGTTTTGATTCTTTAACCTAATTTCAGGGAATAAATAATGAGAAGGAGTTGTGAGAATCATATATAAATAAAGGCACTCCTCTCATTCCAAATGGTGTTGAAGTGTTGGAGATCATTTGAAACCATTAATAGAATATCTTTCACTTGGTGTTTCTTGGTGTCAATTATTGGATCTCTTTATTTTTGTTGTTCTTCTTACTTCAATGACTATTGTGAATGTTAAAGTTTCTACTAAATCTAGAAAGATCAATCCATTGAGGAATTGCACAACTACTTGGAAGGAGGATGTCTAGGGTTTGTATCTCTTCCATCTTCCTTAAAACGATCTAGTAAGTGCTTATATCTTGTCTTGATTAGTTTTATACTCCATGGAAAGGGTTTTAAATATTCTTTCCAAGATTTTATTGAATTTGTTGATGAAGGTTGTTCCTTTGAGGAATCCCTTCTTGTAGGGCCTTGGTTTTAATGGTTTGTGTTGATTCAACAAGAGACTACTAGCCTTGAGGCACTAGTCTCACATTCTTATCCATAAAAAATGATAACCAATTCTTAGATGGGCATAATTATTGACCCATAAGACCTAAGTGGAGATATGGAACTAAGCTTAACTCCCAACAACCAATGACCAAAAACCCTGAAATTTTAATTATTTTCTTTGTTGCACACATGTTTTCATTGATGTCAAAGTGGTCATGGACATGGTCAGTTATAACACAATAACAAATAGGATAAGTGCACAGAAGGATTGAAGGATGAAGGGATCAATGGCATAGAATAGCATCAATGGTGCAAAAAAGTATGGCACAAAGTATGGTGCATAGATAGAAGAATTCGTGAAAGGATGAAAATAGAAGCGTGCAGAAGGATTGAAGGTCGAAAGGATCAATGGATCAGAAGAAAATATACAAGCTTCTTTGAACTAGTGTGATGAACGATGCAATGGAGTGTGCCAACAAGATCAAGAAAAGTCAGAAAATAGGATCCCAATACCATCAAACCCACTCACTATCACACGCCAAGTAGAGGAATTTAAGGGCTCTCGTAGCCCTGAATAGAAAAAAGAAACAAAGTGAAAGGAAACTCAAGAGGAGACTTCGATGAAAGAATAAATACCAATGGAAGGAACCTCTAAAACTAAAACTCTTGTGGAAAAAATTATTTATGAAACCATGTTGGAACTAGAGAAATCCAAGGTTGATGCCATCAAGTGGAAAAGGGTGGTAGAAGATAATAAAGGAAAGTTGAAATAAGAGGTTTCTCAGAAATTGGAACAACAAATCCAAATCATGCAAGAAAATTTCCAAATTATGACTATGCAAAAAGTGGACTACAGTCAGAAGTTGAAGGTAGAGAAACAGAAACTTCATCAACAATTGAGTAAAGTAAAAAGAGATCTACATGAGAAGAGTGAACAAGTAGAGATCATGAAAGAAACAGTCAAAACTATATCCAAAGTATCTAAAGAAATGTTGGAATGTAGGCCACCAGCCAGAATATACACATTGTTCCTAAAAGAACAGTGGCACAAACATCACACTACACACTTAGTTAAGTTTATGCAAATCAACCTGGATACACCCAAATATTTCCTAGATGCATATTAGGGGTGTAACATGGAAGTAAAAGCTCAACTTTGTGATTTCTACCTACATAACCTTGTCTTACTACACCCATATGACTAGAATCCCAATTCATATGTAGGGGATGTGCAATTGATGGCCTTTTATTCTTGGCTAAGGCATGAGGAAATGAGGGTAGAAAAATTCAAAAAGTACATGGAAGAGGAACAACAAACAACCCTTTGTATTAGAATAGAGGCTTACAAACTTAAATATGTCGTAAACAATCACCGTAGCTTCTCTTTGGATAAGGATATAACTCCATGGTGGACATCCAAAAAAAGGGAAGTAATATCCCATATGGATGACACATTGAGATTATTGGGAGAAGTAGCAGAATAGGCTTGCCATAGGAGGTGGCATTCCTTGCCTCATGGCTTGAGAATCAAACAGACTCACTCTCCAAACACATTGTAGCTTTCCCTCCTTGGAACACCATGGTATAAAGAAACTCTAAGGAGAATGAGACCTAATTGGATTGGGCTAAGGATGAGCTCCCCACTCCTTCTCCCTGTAGCTCTTATGGCTAACCTTAAACCGAAAAAGGAAGAAGCAGAATGGGACAATATTGTGAAGGATAAGGGATACCATGATCAATAATTTGTCACCAAGTATATAGCTTGGGATATGAGAGAATAATTCAGCAAGAAACATCAGGAATAGTAGGAGAATGTTGATAGACAACAAGGTAATGAACAACTACACTTTGTTGAGCAACAACAAGGAATTGAGAAGCAACAGGGCACTGAGAAACATCAAGATGATAGACAATATAGGAACAATGAATAGCAGTAGAGTACAGAACAACAACATCAACAATAAGAAAAAAAAAACATTTTTGGTTGCATAAGGGTGTGCAGGAGTTCAGCTGGGGGGTGATGATGAGCCTCATTATTGTACATTTTGAAGGCTCATATTTGACATATTTTCCACCACAAAATGAATTAATGTTTGCTTTTGATCATATTTAATAGTCAAACATGGGTATTTTGTATGTTTCTTAATGAATGTATGATTGAGGTGTATTTTTATGTATAATATACATTTTTGCACTAATGTTTTTGGAAAAAGACATGTGTTCCACCAACCAGGTTGAACTATAGGAATCAAGGGCACCAACCTCCTAGAAACAAGGGATTTTGTCCCCTCGAGTGAGCTACCAGCCAAAGATCAATGGAAATTATCCACACCTACCTCCAAGAATGCTCCTTGTGCATTTATGACCACTTTTGATCAACAATAGTTCAAAAATACAAATATAAAGGGCTGAGATCCCTCATTTACTCATCACTCTCCTTGATTTAGGAAGGGAGGTATAACTCTCTAGTTATATATAGGCCTCTAGTGTAAGAGAGAGAATAGAAAATTTTTGGAGAGGCATTGTATGGAGATGTTATGCAAGACTTTTTGTTGAAGACTAAGAACTTTGATGTTCCTGATGTACTACTGATATTTATGAAATAAAATGGTTTTGCCTTCATTCCATTAAAGTTTCTTTTAGGTTCCTTGTGCTTCTTGGGTAGGGCCATCCAAGAGGGATCAAGGAGTACCCTTTTTACTATTTATGTAGTTTTCATGTATATTAGTTAGTGCTTAGATAGTGTTTCATTCTCTATTGAAGTTAGATTTAGTTTTGCATGATTAATTTATGTTTTTATTAAGATTTCAACTAATTGGCCAGTTGTAGCAACATCCTGTAGAAATGTTTAATAACCTTTTGGAGCACTACTAGGTGCCCCCCAAGGATAAGAACCATATATTCACTTCATTTATTTTATAGTCTAGCTTTGTCAATGGTTTTAAAGACTTGCACTACCTTTTTAGACTTCATTTTTCTTCATGTAGGAGTATCCTGTAGAAACTGTGTAGATCCTGTAAAAATGCATAGTTCCTGTAGAAATCTCTTGTAGGTTTGTTTTAGCTTCAGATTTTGACTTGGTTTAATATTATTTTCCTAAAAGCATCAACAAAAAATAAAAGCACATTTTTATTGATAATGATCAAGGTGTTAGATTGTTTTGTTCATGCATTAGTGTAGTTTCATTTCCATTATAGTTTTTCTGTCATAATTTACAACTTTTACTTCTATCACAGTTCTTTATCATAATTTCAGATTAGATTCATCGTTTGCTTCAGTTTAACTTTCCTGATTCAATAAAAAAATTTGTAGTAGAATAAGTTATTTCCATGCACTTTATATTAGTTGTACTTTCAAATTGATGTGTTTCCTTCAAAGCAATTAGTTTAGAACTGCTTTCTGTCATTTGATTTCCTGCACATGTCCAACCTTTTATCATTTCCAACCCTCTGCTACTGACAATTGCATATTGCACATATATTTCATAGCACCTCTTGAGTTTGTATGAACCTCGAGTTGAAAATTAAAGTAGGAGACCAAGGGTATAGTAAATATTTTTTGTTATTCCTAGGACCATCAAGCAGGTTTCCTTGGAGAAGGAGGGTCGAGTTGCGAAGTAGGTGAAGGAGAGTCCAGCCGCAATAGATGAGGGTTGTAGGAGGACTTGGCTAGGCTTGAGGAGACTCTAGGAGGACTCATCCTACTGGTAGAACCTATTCACATGCATGTAGGGAAGGTTTTGACAATAGTCGCTTTGTCTTGGTGGCTCATCCCAATAGAAGAAGGATTCCTCGATTACTAAAGGGGACGCTATCCTAGGAAAGGATGCTACATGATTGTGGAAAGCTGGAAACAAAATTCTAATGCAACTATAGGTTTTAGAGAGATTGATAATAAGAGGGAAGGTTTCCCAGGAGGCCGGTATAGGTACCACAGGTACATGAGGTTGTGTAGTAGAAGTTAAGGAGCTATTACAACGAGTATTAATGGGTTGTTACAACCATTCTTTTGGGTTTTTTATAGCCATCCTAAAGTCAACTTGATGGTAGGTTTCAAGGGTTGTTACTTCCAGTATAACAACATTATCCAATGATCCTATGTCAACAATGTTGACGATTGAAAACGTCAAACCTAATTTCGCCTGCAAAGCGTTGTTAAGCCTATTATTATATAAGACTAAATAATGCTAGTAGGTGGGACCCCCTTTGAACTTTTGAATATCGGGTCTGTTCATTTCCAATGTTATGATGATGTGCTACAAATTTACATGGTTTATGAGGATATGGTTGTCGTTGATATCAGTTAAGTTTTGAGATATTGTTCCTTCATGATACTACATCCTGTTATTCATTCATGGTATTTGTTCTTCTCTCATGTACAACAAAAATGTTAGTGGAAATTACAGAAATGCATTTTGAGGAAAAGTAAATACTATATCTAATACAAAAAATAAAGGGATACCTAGCTCTACATACTTGTTGATAGTGGTTAAGTCCTAGACAACAATGAAATGGCTATGAAATATTGTTTAATTACATTTTTTATATATGCATATGGTGGAAATTTTGGTGGCGCACATTGGCAAGGTGAAAATGAAATGGCTATGCATTGATTAATGGGATCGATGGTTGACTTACATATGATGTCTCATGGAAGTGATGGCTTGCATTTTTATGGTGATTATGCTATGTTTCGGTTAAATGTTTGATGATGATGCTATACATGATCGTTGGATTGTGTAGTGGTCGAGCCATTTATTTGAGTTATATCGGGAATGTAAACATGGGTGGCGCATTTGGCAAAGTGAATGCAAATGGTTGGATTATTATGTGGACTTGGATTATACTATGGTTTGAATGTGTTGATACTATCAATGCATTGGTTGATTAATGGTGTTAATGGAAGGCTTGTTGGCATGTACTATGGAGTAAATGAGATGTGGGTGGAGGCGACGTGCATTTACTGCATGTCACTTTTACCCTTCTCGTTGGCCGCCACCCTAGTCAGACTGTTGTTTTGTTCTTGTTGTTGTGTTCACGCTCCAGATTTCTAGTAGGGTGAAACTACTCGGCCACCTTTCGTCTTAAGGATTTCGATTACCAGGTATGTCTCTTTTGGCCATTCTTGACTTCACTCTAGTTATGAAATAATTTTTGTCTCAGTTGTGTGGGTTTGTGTTTCTCCTAAGTGTTGCAATTGTGTGGAATTTTGGATTCGAATGAAAATAGATGGTTCGACTCGTATCAGTTTAAGTTCGTTGGTTTGTTAGTCTTCTTGGGTGATAGTTCTTTATTACCACTGCATGTTGGTTGAAGGGTTTTGTTTAAAATCATGGTTGAATGATTGTCTTATTAGTTATTGGGTTTGATTAAGAGCCATGTTTCCTTACTCAGACTTGTCAAGGGACTGTCTCCCTTCCACAAGCATCATAGCCCCTTGCGCGTACACCTTCGGCCTCGAAGTCTCATTGAAGTTAGATTCGTTCCTCCTATGAAGGCTACTTTGAAAACACTAAACCCTCCTGGCCGAGATCGCATAGGGAAATTACCAAGCCTGTCAAGTGATTTCCAGTCACCGTGGTCTGTTACCTTGAATACGGGCTCACTCGTGGGTCGTATAGCCATCATTTTGGTTTATTTTCTCATCACTACCTCTGTGATAATGGCATGAGCCCCGCATTACCAATTTCACTACTAAGGGTCACGGTCACTAGCATGTTGTCAAAGAATCGATTTTATGTTATGAAAGGGCCTCTTTCATTTTTTGTTTTGGTTCGGAGGTACATACCGTTATCACGCTTGTTTGGTTTATTGCTTCCCTCACCACAATTTGAAATTATTGGTTATTATACAACCGTTAGAGTGGTTCTTATGATGTTCAGATAATGGTTGGCAGTATTCACAGGGGTTTGGTGTTGTCACACATGTCGCATCTTGTAGGTGATGTCTTGAGAATTAGAAGACTGGATTGGATATTTTTACTGCATCTTTTTACACTTGAATGTGTGTGGCCTGGTCACTCACAAGTGACTAAATAAATGGCCAAGAACGAATTTTTGAGTTATGTCATGGTTATATAAATTTTTGTGTGGTTATGGGAATTATGACACTATGGAATTCTCTCAGTTGTGCATCATGTATAATATGGATGACTTGTTTCGTATGCCCAATGATACCCCAGAATTCTAAGTGAATTTGTCTTTTGCGATGGATCATTGTTGATGACAGTTGTGTGGAATGTTTGGCCCAGTTTTGAATAGCGCTAAGATGTTTTTTTTTTACAGTGGTCTGGTTACATGGTTTCAGAAATTCGTTTATGCATAGCCTGTGTATAAATGATGATTGTTGGTTGTATAGACAATTGCCTTTCAGGCGTGGCATATGAGGTGTTGATTATTTTGATCTTTCTATTGCATATATATGTATGGGAACGTATCATTAAAGATCTTGATTGGCTCTGTAGAGACTCCATTATTATTTTTGGAAAACACTACTTTCAAATACAAACGTAGATTGGGGGATAGAAGCAAAAAGCATGCTAAGGTTTGCTCTTTGAGTTATGTTGAGATAGTTCAGTTTTCATTCATTCATGTATTCATCATAGCCTAATTCTCTTTTGTGATAGCAGGGTCTTATTGTAGACAACAACATTAAGGGCTGAATCAAATCATTCAGGCACTTGTCCTTCAGAGGTGTTGATCTATATTTAATAGTCTATGTAGACTTGTCTGTTTGTGAATTAACTTTCATGACTGATAAAGGATATTGTGCATAGTCGAGTGGGCAGCAGTCTGTGGCAAGCTAATCCATCTTTTAAGAGTTTAGTTTTGGTTTTCTGTCAGAGGTCCTTTTGTATGTTCCATCGGGGATTTCTAAGTTTGACTTTGGTCCAAGATTTATGTGTGAAGTTTTGTAAAGACAATGACTCTGTTGAATTGGAATGAAATAATGGATTTATTTATGTCTCATCTACATTGATTATGATCTTGGTGTCTTTACTTTTGTTCTTACATTTATTTCAACAACTGATGTTTTCATAAAAATACATAAAAAGTGAATTTCCAGTAAGCTTTTGTTGATAAAAGACTAGCCTAAGCACTTGTAATTAATACTTGTGAGTTAGGATATATATTTTTGTTGGCTATAAACATAGGGTGATATTCTCATCTACTTTACTTTACCCAAGTAAAGTCTAAAAATGATTGAGTAAGATCAATTCATATCTTGTCCTCAACATTTATTTGGCGACCATACTGGGGAGATTTTTGATATCTCTCTGGTTAAATTCTATACTTGATTTTTCATCGATACATATTTCTTTTCTATTTTGATTCCTTGATTGTTTTTCTATTCATGACATCCATGTTACAAGACAACCCAAACTTGAGCCCGGTCTCCAAGACCAAACCGACATTGCTTTGAACCTGTTTCATACTATTTTAGACACTGCTAGGACCCGTGTTGAGCTTAACCATTCTTGGGCAACAATTGAAAGAGATGTTAGTGTCCAAGAACAATTGGAATCTAGATGTAGGTAGCCCAGAAATCAGCAATACCCTCTTTTTTCTTCATTTTTGTCCTTTCTTTCATGACCTTACATTCTTGTGCTTCTAGAAGAAGAATAGGCTTGTCACCTAAAATCAATCCTATTGCTGAAATAGGAAGGAGAAACGTTGTGTTATCTTCCCAACAAAGTTCTCTAAGGAGAACTTTATTTGATTCATCCAGCTCATCTTTCTTTCCCTCGTCTATCATCCACAAAATGGCATCTAGTGGTGGCTCTGGTGGCACTAGAAGTCCTCCAGCCTCCCAATCTTCATCGTCATCAGTGATTGGTATCTTGTACATCCACCATATTCTAGTCCAATATGCTACAAGCCCCACCCAATTCATTAAAAAATATGGCCTTTTTCAGTTCGAAGAAGATGCCATGACCACACCATGGCATGTGTCTTCTCCTCTTAACCTAGCACCTCCTACTCGCCTGCTTCTGAAGTTTAAAGAGAATTTGCCTAAGTTTTCAGGAAATAACACTACCAGTACTAATGAACACTTAGTGTCATTTTCGAATGCTTGTCATAATATAGGGGATAATGACAATGACACTTGCATGCGCCTATTTTTCAATTCCTTGGAAGGAAAGGTTGCGACAGATTTCTTTGACCTTCGTCTTAAGATTTTGTCTACTTGGGAGGAACTGATTGGTTCTGATCCACTTACGGGCAATGCAAAATCCCTTCTAAGAAGTTAAGGGAGTACAACAACGTCATTTACAAATATGGTGAGACCATCAAGTCCTTCAACTTGCGTTTTACCAAGTTGTATAACCAAATCCCCGAACTTATCCACCCCCAGAACCAAGTCATGCATTATTGCAATGCATTTCCTTCTCCTTAGCATCACAGGCTTGAAGAAAATGTCATTTATAACCTCGGTTCCACTCTACACACTTTCTCAAAGTATGAGAAACAGCTTGAACGAACTGTTCTACCCCAGGGAGAATTAGTTAGACAGACAAATATGTCTGCTCTTTTACAACTGGTACAAGACATGAATAATTGTATGATAGATTTTGAGCGGAAAGGTACTGTCAACCCCCTCACCCCCGGAGCTTCATCCTCTTATGACCCTCCTTTTAGAAGTCCGGTTGAAAATAATTTCCAGCCGAAGGCTATCCTGCCTTGGAGGTGGTGTAACTTCTATGAGGAACCAGAATCCACTATTGTTGTCCTAGATTTTTGAGATCCATAAGATGTCATGGTCATCAATACTAGGAACAAATCCTATGCCCCAAAAGGCAAATTTGACCCTCCTCACAATTCTTCTAACCCGAGTTCATATTCAACTGTTGCTACGCCCCAGGTTCCCAAAGTTCCTAAGAGTCAAGGAATCACTCCTCCTCCCCCCTCTTCCAAATATAATATCTTGAATCAATTGGCCAACATCAAGGCAGATGCAACCCTCCTAGACATGGTTTTCATCCTTGAACAATAGATGTATCTGAAACAATTCATGGAAGGAAAAGATTTCTTTGTAGCCAATCTTTCCGAAGAGGTAAGCGAAGAGGATTCTTCTGTAAATAAAGTAGGTGTACATAACTTCAGATACCCTGTAAAAAATGCCCCTTTTTATATTTTTGTAAAGATCATGGATAAAATCGCCCATTATTGCCTCATTGATGGTGGTTCAAGCCCAAGTGTCATGTCGAAGATTATTATGGAAGAGCTAGGCTTATCTTGTACAAATGAAAACTCCAGAAGCATGCTTTCCTATAATAGTCTGCAACAAATGACCATAGGCGAGATTAAGGATGTAACATTGGTTTTATGCACTCATCCTGAGATAAGGACAACCCTCAGCATTCAGGTGATTGATATGCCTATAATCAATTACTCAATTATCTTGGGGAGAGATTGGAAATCCCTAACAAGTGGATACATCTCGCTCGACGGGACACATCTATTTGTTCCTCAAAATGGAAAGGATATCATAGTCCTTAGAGAAGAAAGAATCTCACCCTACATAGAGAATGTTTCGTGGTCTAGTGTAAACTATATCGAAGAAGACCTAGGAGTGTATTCTATATTCATTGAAGAGGATGATATTCCTCTGGAAAGAATCAATTTTGAGGATGAATTGTGGCATATGCACTTTGATGGTTCACACTCAGATGAGGGTAACAGGGTTGGTATTATCTTGGTTTACCCTGTAGGAAAGATTCATAATCTGTCATACAGGTTGGAGTTTTCTTGCTCAGACGATGTCACTGAATTCGAAGCTTTGTTGTTAGGCATCGAGAATGCCCTTAATCTTGGTTGTGGTCACGTTTCAGTGTTCGGAAATTTTGAGGTTGTTGTGAACCTGACACGCAAGACATGCTCTCCTAGAAACAAGCTGATGGAACAATATTCCCAAACTGTTTGGGCACTTGTCTCGAATCTCCTATCTTTTAACATCACTCATGCTAGGAAGGAGTTGAATTCAATAGTTCATCAATTAGTTGTCTTCGTAGCCTCTCCTACTCAGCAGCTCTCGCCTCACTAACCTGATTGTGCTCTTCAATCTCTAGATCGTTCATACATTTCTGAGAATGAAAATTTATGGAAGGCCATCCCTAACAATGAAAGAATTTGTGTTGTCAGTCAAAATGAACCTCTCAAGCCTGAGAAGATTATATCTGTAGAAAATAATGAAATTCTTGAGGGCTTGACTCCTCTTGAGGTTTCGTTTTCCTTAAATTTTGGAGGAAATAAAAAAAAAGGAAGAGGAGTCACAACTGAAGGTGATTGAAACCATCTCCATGGACATTAGGACACCTAGATCATCCTCGAACGTTAAAATAAATATACAGGGTTCGGAAAAAGAAAAAATGAAATTTGTTGAATTACTTAGCAGATTTCAAAAGGTTTTTGCTTGGTTTGATGTGGATATTCATGGTTTTGATCGAGGTCTTGTTCAGCGTACCATGAAAATAGCTAGGCAAAAACAAAAACTTGTTGACTCTGCACTAAAAACAACCTTTGGAAGGGAGTTGGAATATTTCTTAAGAACTAAAATGTTTTATTTTGTCCACCCTAAAGGGGTTTCAAATTGGGAACTTGTTTCGAAGACCCCTGATAATTTCGGAACCTATATTAGTCTTCGAACTTTTAGGCAAGCAATTATAGGAAATCCTTTCCCTCCTCTCAATATGAGAAGTTTTCTGCAATAGGTTGTAGAGTTACACTTGGAGCCCTTACTTGATAGTTTGTTTGGTTACAATAAAATCAAGGTAGAAGGGGAAAATTATCACAACACCATTTCCACCACCAATCGCGATACTATGTCTTACAATTGCCTGCCCTCTGGCTTATTTGATACAAGTATCACCTTGAGAAGTCCTATACACACCACTTTCAATGAGTCAGTCAGTCTCCATGCTTATATTGATGATTTAATCACATCCGTCAAAGGGATGATAGCTACATGAGGCTTTCAAGTGTTGGGCCATTTTTGGATTACTTTTTTCTTGGACACTAACTCCAAAATTTTAAAGGATTTGCAGAGACAATGGTTTTCCCACACCATTAGCAGTCCTCTTTTGAAATATTGTGAGGGACCAACGTGAAAAGTTTTCTCTATTGATTGAATCTTTTGTATACTAGTAGTTTAGCTTTGTTTTAAATTTTGTGCTTCTTTTTTTCTTTACAACAATTTGGTTTCTACTTCTGAGTTGGTTTTTTTTCTTGTTGCGTTTTATTTTTTGTCTTTTATTGTTATTGTTTTAATTTCTGCATTATTACTTCTGTTGCAATTTTGATCTTTATCATCTTTTAGTATTCAGTCAAGTTATATTGTTGGATCAATTCTGCCACAGTGACACTCCTGCAAAGCATTGTTAGTCAATAACAATCAAGCTTGCACATCTACTATGATCTCTCCATTGAAGGGCCCTTGAATTGGTTACATATTTCCTCTGCTATCTTACGAGGAATTGGTTGTTTCCCGCTTCTACTTGCCATTTCTTCATCCATCAAGGTCTTAAGAGAAAAACTATAAGCTTCCTCCTTCAAGTTAATAGCTTATGATTATGCATACAGTGGTAAAACCCCTCATACTTAACACTTTTCATGAGTTATTCCCAAATTCCCGGTCATATTTCCATTAAATCTGCTCACTTCCCCCTGTTGTATAGTCATTCGAGTCATGTCTTCTTGATATTACTATTCATGGTCTGCGAAATCATGAGTTATGAGTTATAATATGTTAAAAACAAATTTCCCTGTGGAGTCGCCAATTTGTTGACAATTGAAAATGTCAACATAATTTCACCCGCAAAGTGTTGCTAAGACTATTATTATATAAGACTAAATAATGCTAGTAGGTGGGACCCCCTTTGAACTTTTGAAGATTGGGTCTGTTCATTTTCAATGTTATGGTGATGCGCTACAAAGTTACATGGTTGCTGAGGATATGGTTGTCATTGATATCAGTTAAGTTTTGAGATATTGTTCCTTCATGATACTACAACCTGCTATTCATTCATGGTATTTGTTCTTCTCGCCTGTACAACAAAAATGTTACTGAAAATTACAGAAAGGCATTTTGAGGAAAAGTAAATACTATATCTAATGCAAAAAAAGGGGAGACCTAGCTCTACATAATTGTTGATAGTGGTTAATTCCTAGCTAACAAAGAAATTTCTATGAAATATTGTTTAGTTACATTTTTTTATATATGCATATGGTGGAAATTTTGGTGGCGCACTTTGGCAAGGTGACAATGAAATGGCTATGCATTGATTAATGGGATTGGTGGTTGGCTTACATATGATGGCTCATGGAAGTGATGGCTTGTGTTTTTATGGTGATTATGCTATGTTTTGATTAAATGTTTGATGATGATGCTATACATGATTGTTGGATTGTGTAGTGGTCAAGCCATTTATTTGAGTTATATCGGGAATGTAAACATGGGTGGCGCATTTGGCAAATTGAATGCAAATGGTTGGATTATTATGTGGACTTGGATTATACTATGGTTTGAATGTGTTGATACTATCGATGCACTGATTGATTAATGGTGTTAATGGAAGGATCATTTGCATGTACTATGGAGTAAATGAGATGTGGGTGGAGGCGACATGCATTTACTGCACGTCACCTTTACCCTTCCCATTGGCCGCCACCCTAGTCGGATTGTTGTTTTGATCTTATTATTGTGTTCAAGCTCGGGATTTCTAGCAAGGTGAAACCGCTCGGCCACCTCTCGTCTTAAGGATTTCGATTAGCAGGTATGTCTCTTTTGGCCATTCTTGACTTCACTTTGGTTATGAAATAATTTTTGGCTCAATTGTGTGGGTTTGTGTTTCTCCTAAGTGCTGCAATTGTGTGGAATTTTGGATTCGAATGAAAATAGATGGTTTAGCTTGTATCATTTTAAGTTCGTTGGTTTGTTAGTCTTCCTGGGTGATAGTTATTTATTACCACTGCGTGTTGGTTGAAGGGTTTTGTTTAAAATCATGGTTGGATAATTGTCTTCTCAGTTATTGGGTTTGATTAAGAGCCTTATTTCCTTACTCGACCTTGTCAAGGGATTGTCTCCCGTCCACAAGCATCACATCCCCTTGTGCGTACACCTTCGGCCTCGAAGTCTCACTAAAGTTAGCTATGTTCCTCCTATGAAGGCTACTTTGAAAACCCTAAACCTTCCCGGCCGAGGTTGCATAGGGAAACTATTGAGCATGTCAAGTGATTTCCAGTCACCATGGTTTATTACCTTGAATACGGGCTCACTCGTGGGTCGTATAGCCATCATGTTGGTTTAGTTTCTCTTCACTACCTCTGTGATAATGGCATGAGCACCGCATTCCCAATTCCACTACTAAGGGTCACGGTCACCAGCCTGTTGTCAAAGAATCATTTTTCTATTATGAAAGGGCCTCTGTCATTTTTTTTTTTGGTTCGGAGGTACATATCGTTATCACACTTATTTGGTTTATTGCTTCCCTCACCACAGTGTTGAATTGTTGGTTATCATACAACCGGT
>JZKD02S1613803.1:91186-106456 GCA_000966675.3 Picea glauca
TATATATATATATATATATTGTTGTGTGGTTATGGGAATTATGAAACTATGGAATTCTCTCAGTCATGCACCACGTATAATATGGATGGCTTATTTCGTATGCCCAGTGATACCCATGAATTCTAAATGTGTTTGTCTTTTGTGATGGATCACTGTTGATGACAGTTGTGTGGAACGTTTGGCCCAATTTTGAATAGCGCTAAGATATTTTTTTTTTATAGTGGCATGGTTACATGGTTTCAGAAATTCGTTTCTGCATAGCCTGTGTCTAAATGATGACTATTGGTTGTATAGACAATTGTCTTTCAGGTGTGGCATGTTAGGTGTTGATTATTTTGATATTTATATTGCATATATATGTATGGGAATGTATCATTATAGATCTTGATTGGCTTTGTAGAGACTCCATTATTATTTTTGGAAAACACTACTTTCAAATACAAACGTAGATTGGGGGATATAAGCAAAAAGCATGCTAAGGTTTACTCTTTGAGTTATGTTGAGATAGTTCAGTTTTCATTCATTCATATATTTATCATAGCCTAATTATCTTTTGTGATAGCAGAGTCTTATTATAGACAACAACATTCAAGGCTGAATCAAATCATTCAGGCACTTGTCCTTCAGAGGTGTTGATCTATCTTTGATAGTCTATGTAGACTTGTCTGTTTGTGAATTAACTTTCATGACTGATAAAGGCTATTGTGCAGAGTCGAGTGGGCATCAGTATATAACACTTTGATCCATCTTTTAAGAGTTCAGTTTTGGTTTTCTGCCAGAGGTCCTTTTGTATGTTCCATCAGGGATTTCTAAGTTTGACTTTGGTCCAAGATTTTTGTGTGAAGTTTTGTAAAGACAATGACTCTTTAGTGAATTGGAATGAAATAATGGATTTCTTTATGTCTCGTATACATTGATTATGATCTTGGTGTCCTTAATTCTTTTCTTACATTTATTTCAACAACTGATATTTTCAGAAAAATACATAAAAAGTGAATTTGCAACAAGCTTTTGTTGATAAAAGACTATCCTAAGCACTTGTAATTAATACTTGTGAGCTAGGATATCTATTATTGTTGGCTATAAACATAGGGTGATATTCCCGTCTACTTTACTTTAGCCAAGTAAATTCTAAAAATGCTTGAGTAAGATCAATTCATATTTTGTCCTCGACAAGTAGTAAGGAAGGATAGTACAACATAGTATGAGGGTTGGATCAATGGGCTATTTTAAGGGATCTCACATGAGTTTTGGGATAGTCCATTAAGGGGTTGTTATAACATTCCTAGGAAGAATTGAAGGGATGTTTCAGCCACCTTGTTACAACAATCTCAGAAATCCTTGTAAGGGCTAGTGAAGAGGTTCCAAGTTGCATAGGAAATGGAGAGCTTGAGTGGGAAAGGGATTCCCTAATCCTCAACGTCAGAGAAACAACATTGGTGCAGAAACCAAGGAAGTTTTCAACAATGTTTGTAAGTTTTTTTTTATGTATCCGTTTGTATAAGAATTGGGCCATTGTCTCTGGTACGGGATCCCATGTGTTCTGGATTTAAGAGAAAGGATTTTTGGGATTGAAATTCTTGTGTACTTGTGTATGATTTAATTGCTAGTTTTGATTTTCCATTATGCTAAATGGTTAGGCATCTCAGTGTATTTATGTTTACAGTTCAAATTGTGTAAGTTTGTGTATCATGTTGAAAACATATACCATACCTTGAGTGTGTGTGCATCGAGCCTCGGTGCACTACAAAATCTAACATGGTATCAGAGCTTGAGGTTCTAAGAAGGGATGTTGGATCTGAGTTATCTACACATGTGACATCTCTAAGAGGGAATTGTGGCAGGGTTGAGGAGTTATCTCTGAGAGGGAGCTATAGTGACTATTGTAGGTAGAAATAGGTTATATGGTCTCTGGTTTGAGACATGGAGTAGATCATCCAGACAAGGAGTTGTGGACTATTGCAACTTGGTGGTGTGGCAGGTTGGGAGTTTGGTGGATTGGTAGAGAGCTCGGTTCACAACAATATGTTGTGGAGTGGGTTTCTAAATATGTGGATGGACTTACGGTGGCTTGTCATAGTGAGTTGTGATGGTTGTAGCTAAGATTCTTTGGCACATAAGAGATAGATTTGCATGGATGGCATTTTGACAAGATAGAGTCTTCATCAAGCCCGAGAGTTGCACATTTTCGAGGTGCAACAATGTACGAGGTATTTGACCCAGGAGGATGAGGACACTCACAAAGATGAGTTGTGGAGGTATAGAGTGGACTAGAATGAGTGTCCATCTACAACTTGGGACTATTCGGAGAGAGGAAATAGGTTCAGTTATAGCGTGTGTAGATACAGAGAGTCTTTGTGACCTAGATGATGGACTTGGGAAAAAGTTAATTGGATGGTCATGACTTGGGTAAGAAGGATTCTTGCCTTGGAGGATTGCATGGTTCTTATATAGTGGGAGCCACCAACACATGACAGGGGCACATGATTTGTTTGACAGCTTCACAATGTTTGACTCCTGTATCTATGTGGAGCATGGTATGAGTACTAGGCATGTAGTATAAGGATCTATAATAGTGGTATTCCAGATGGATTCATGGGATGTGTTGCGAGTGGAAAATGTGCTATGGGTGCCAAGAGTGTGTTCTCGGACTCAATAATTAAGGTTAAGGGATATGCATCTCTTTCCCCAAGATAGGAAAGTATCTAGCTTAGACACAGTAGTGGTATAGGACTTAGAGAGAGAAACGTGTATAGAAAGAAGGACCATCCTATGCGAGCCATGAATATTAATAGTAGATTGATAGTGGACAGGGAGCAGGTAGCTTTGGAGTTTGTGTAGACTTGGAGAGAGCCTAACCTCATAGGGAGTCAGTGGATTCAGAGGGAGTTCCACTTCATAAGGAGTCAAAAAGCTCATAGGGAGAGTCAACCATTCATAGGGAGTCTACCTATAGGTCCATATGAGAGAGAGACATCTTACAAGACTGTTAGGATGGTTTCATGGTTTGATATGGTCATGCAATAGGCTCAGGAGTAGGAATATTCTAGGATAAGGGTGTCTTCCAAGATGGGATCATGCCATAAAATAGTATTTTCTTCAGTGGTAGAGAGAGAAACCAATCAGGTGTATTAGAGAGCATTTGTGGTAGCAAATCCAGTGCAAGAAACATAGATACTTCTAGTATGGGAGACAAAGTTAATTCCAGGAGATATTGGAGTGAGTGAGAATACCTCCCTTGCTAAGAGGGAGTGTTGATGTTTGTAGCTTTGGGCAGGTAATATCACATGACCCTAAGTGTTTGGCATATGAGAATCCTCATTTTCACCTCACTGCACTTTAGTCAGGGTGAAAACCCTATTGGAATGGAGCTAGGGGCTATGTGGGTTTGGTTATGGGTTTTGTGGGATTGTGTTGGGGATTCACACCTACATAGAAATTATAATTTGATGTTGACTTGTGGTGGGGCTTTTAAGTTGACCCCTAGAATTGTATAAATAAAAATTAGGATGATGTGACATTTCATTATGGTGAGGAGGCTTGGTGATTTTATTCCAAGTGTGGTGACCTCAATCCANTATTGCATATATATGTATGGGAATGTATCATTATAGATCTTGATTGGCTTTGTAGAGACTCCATTATTATTTTTGGAAAACACTACTTTCAAATACAAACGTAGATTGGGGGATAGAAGCAAAAAGCATGCTAAGGTTTTCTCTTTGAGTTATGTTGAGATAGTTCAGTTTTCATTCATTCATATATTCATCATAGCCTAATTATCTTTTGTAATAGCAGGGTCTTATTGTAGACAACAACATTCAAGGCTGAATCAAATCATTCAGACACTTGTCCTTCAAAGGTGTTGATCTATCTTTGATAGTCTATGTAGACTTGCCTGTTTGTGAATTAACTTTCATGATTGATAAAGGCTATTGTGCGAAGTCGAGTGGGCATCAGTATGTGGCACTTTGATCCAGCTTTTAAGAGTTCAGTTTTGGTTTTCTGCCAAAGGTCCTTTTGTAGGTTCCATCGGGGATTTCTAATTTTGACTTTGGTCCAAGATTTTTGTGTGAAGTTTTGTAATGACAATGACTCTTTAGTGAATTGGAATGAAATAATGGATTTATTTATGTCTCATCTACATTGATTATGATCTTGGTGTCCTTACTTCTTTTCTTACATTTATTTCAACAACTGATATTTTCAGAAAAATACATAAAAAGTGAATTTGCAACAAGATTTTGTTGATAAAAGACTAGCCTAAGCACTTGTAATTAATACTTGTGAGTTAGGATATCTATTATTGTTGGCTATAAACATAGGGTGATATTCCCGTCTACTTTACTTTAGCCAAGTAAATTCTAAAAATGCTTGAGTAAGATCAATTCATATTTTGTCCTTGACAAGTAGTAAGGAAGGATAGTACAACATAGTATGAAGGTTGGATCAGTGGGCTATTTTAAGGGATCTCACATGAGTTTTGGGATAGTCCATTAAGGGGTTGTTATAACATTCCTAGGAAAAATTGAAGGGATGTTGCAGCCACCTTGTTACAACAATCTCAGAAATCCTTGTAAGGGCTAGTGAAGAGGTTCCAAGTTGCATAGGAAATGGAGAGTTTGAGTGGGAAAGGGATTCCCTAATCCTCAACGTTAGAGAAACAACATTGGTGCAGAAACCAAGGAGGTTTTCAACAATGTTTGTAAGTTTTTTTTATGTATTCGTTTGTATAAGAATTGGGCCATTGTCTCTGGTACGGGATCCCATGTGTTCTGGATTTAAGAGAAAGGATTTTTGGGATTGAAATTCCTATGTACTTGTGTATGATTTAATTGCTAGTTTTGATTTTCCATTATGCTAAATGGTTAGGCATCTCAGTGTATTTATGTTTACAGTTCAAATTTTGTAAGTTTGTGTATCATGTTGAAAACATATACCATACCTTGGGTGTGTGTGCATTGAGCCTCGGTGCACTACGAAATCTAACATGGTATCAGAGCTTGAGATTCTAAGAAGGGAAGTTGGATCTGAGTTATCTACACATGTGACATCTCTAAGAGGGAATTGTGGCAGGGTTGAGGAGTTATCTCTGAGAGGGAGTTATAGTGACTATTGTAGGTAGAAATAGGTTAGATGGTCTCTGGTTTGAGACATGGAGTAGATCATCCAGACAAGGAGTTGTGGACTATTGCAACTTGGTGGTGTGGCAGGTTGGGAGTTTTGTGGATTGGTAGAGAGCTCGGTTCACAACAATATGTTGTGGAGTGGGTTTCCAAATATGTGGATGGACTTACGGTGGCTTGTCATAGTGAGTTGCGATGGTTGTAGCTAAGATTCTTTGTCACATAAGAGATAGATTTGCGTGGATGGCATTTTGACAAGATAGAGTCTTCATCGAGCCCGAGAGTTGCGCATTTTCGAGGTGCAACAATGTACGAGGTATTTGACCCAGGAGGATGAGGACACTCACAGAGATGAGTTGTGGAGGTATAGAGTGGACTAGAATGAGTGTCCATCTACAACTTGGGACTATTCAGAGAGAGGAAATAGTTTCAGTTACAGCATGTGTAGATACAGAGAGTCTTTTTGACCTAGATGATGGACTTGGGAAAAAGTTAATTGGATGGTCATGACTTGGGTAAGAAGGATTCTTGCCTTGGAGGATTGCATGGTTCTTATATAGTGGGAGCCACCAACACATGACAGGGGCACATGATTTGTTTGACAGCTTCACAATGTTTGACTCCTGTATCTATGTGGAGCATGGTATGAGTACTAGGCATGTAGTATAAGGATCTATAATAGTGGTATTCCAGATGGATTCATGGGATGTGTTGCGAGTGGAAAATGTGCTATGGGTGCCAAGAGTGTGTTCTCGGACTCAATAATTAAGGTTAAGGGATATGCATCTCTTTCCCCAAGATAGGAAAGTATCTAGCTTAGACACAGTAGTGGTATAGGACTTAGAGAGAGAAACGTGTATAGAAAGAAGGACCATCCTATGCGAGCCATGAATATTAATAGTAGATTGATAGTGGACAGGGAGCAGGTAGCTTTGGAGTTTGTGTAGACTTGGAGAGAGCCTAACCTCATAGGGAGTCAGTGGATTCAGAGGGAGTTCCACTTCATAAGGAGTCAAAAAGCTCATAGGGAGAGTCAACCATTCATAGGGAGTCTACCTATAGGTCCATATGAGAGAGAGACATCTTACAAGACTGTTAGGATGGTTTCATGGTTTGATATGGTCATGCAATAGGCTCAGGAGTAGGAATATTCTAGGATAAGGGTGTCTTCCAAGATGGGATCATGCCATAAAATAGTATTTTCTTCAGTGGTAGAGAGAGAAACCAATCAGGTGTATTAGAGAGCATTTGTGGTAGCAAATCCAGTGCAAGAAACATAGATACTTCTAGTATGGGAGACAAAGTTAATTCCAGGAGATATTGGAGTGAGTGAGAATACCTCCCTTGCTAAGAGGGAGTGTTGATGTTTGTAGCTTTGGGCAGGTAATATCACATGACCCTAAGTGTTTGGCATATGAGAATCCTCATTTTCACCTCACTGCACTTTAGTCAGGGTGAAAACCCTATTGGAATGGAGCTAGGGGCTATGTGGGTTTGGTTATGGGTTTTGTGGGATTGTGTTGGGGATTCACACCTACATAGAAATTATAATTTGATGTTGACTTGTGGTGGGGCTTTTAAGTTGACCCCTAGAATTGTATAAATAAAAATTAGGATGATGTGACATTTCATTATGGTGAGGAGGCTTGGTGATTTTATTCCAAGTGTGGTGACCTCAATCCAGCCATGGAGAGAGGTTGTTTGGCCTCAATGTTGTTGTAATTTTTTTTGTTATGGGAAGGCTCCCTTGTAGAAGGAGGGTCGAGTTGGGAAGTAGGTGAAGGAAATCCCAACTGTGATAGTTGAGGGTTGTAGGAGGACTTGCTCAGGATTGAAAAGACTCTAGGAGGACTCAATATACTGGTAGAACCTAGCCATAGGCCTATATGGCAGGTTATGAGAGTATCCACTTTGTCTTCATGGCTTGACCCAACAGAAGAAGGTTGCCTCAAGTACTAAAGGGGAGAACTATCCTAGGAAAGGATGCTGCAGGACTATGGGAAGTTGGAAACAAAGGTCTGAGGTAGCTACATGTGTTAAAGAGCTTGACAAGAAGAGAAAAGGTTTCCCAGGAGGCCAATACAGGTACAATAAGTACAAGAGGTTGTGTATCAATAGTTAAGGAGTTGTGACAACTAGTATTAAGGGGTTGTTACAACCAATATTTTTGGGTTGTTATAGCTAGCCTAACAACAACTTGATGGAAGGTTTGAAGGATTGTTACAACTAGTATAACAGAAGCAACCAAGGATCCTATGTCAGTAGTAAGGAAAGTTGGTACAACAAAGTTTGAGGGTTGAATTAGTAAGTTGTTTGAAGGGTTGTCACATGAGTTTTGGGATAGTCCATTAAGGGGATATTATATCATTCCTGGGCATCATTGAAGGGTTGTTACAACCACCTTGTTACAACAGTCTTGGACAACCTTGTAAGGGCCAGTGAAAAGGTGCTAAGTTGCAGAGGAAGTGGAGAGTTTGAGTGGGAAATGGATGCCCTAACCCTCAGCCTCATAACAGTATCATTAGCGTGGAAACCAAGGAGGGTTTCAACAACGTTTTTAAGTGTTTTTGGCAATTTTTTTATCTAAGAATTGGGCCATTGTCCCTGGTATGGGATCCCATGTGTTCTGGATTTAAGAACAAGGATTTTCGGTCTTGAAATTCGTATGTACTTGTTCCACTAAGGTTGTCATTTTAATAAAATATCTAGTGTAATAGCTCATTGGAATCGAGAGGAACATATTTAAATGTTGATATGATGTAAAAGTGACTTCTAGATTCCAAAAACGATTTAAAGTCAAATAAATCACTTTTTGGAGTGAAAAGGCTTAATAAATTAATAAAGTGATTTTGGAGGAAATACTAAAGATAAATTAAAAAGTCACTTAAGGGGAAAAAAGTAAAAGGGGTATAAAAGTAAAATGAGATTTCATTCTCTCGTTATGATTGATGATTATACAAAAATTGAATTGGAGAAGAACGCTTGTGGATTTCTTGGGGTTTTGGAGAAAAACCCTTGCTCATAATTGGTTTCGGTGGTAAAACATTCTACCTTAGATAATAAGTGGGGAAGACCATTCAAATTTTCCACTTGGATTCCATTTTTGAGGAGATTGATTCACCTTTTTCAGCAGATTGAAGTTTGTAGAGGCCATATTTCTTCTTGTGTAGGCCGAGTTATACTTCTAGAGGTTGAATTGTTGAGTGGAGGATGATTTTTCTTATGCAGACTAAGTTTCTCTTCTGAAGAGGTTGAAATCATCCTTGCAAATATCTAGTTACTTGGGTAAGGGAATATTCCTTCTTGGTAGCCAATTTTCTTTGTGAAAGGGCCATATATATCTTGTGGGAGGTCGATTTCTTGACTAGGGAGGTCGTATTCTTCATTGAGGGGTTCAACTCACCTATTTGGCATCAATGTGAGGGTTTTTGGAGGTCAACTTGACCCTATTACAATAGATCAAAGGTTGGGAGGTTGTCTGGGACATATATTGCAATGGTTTGAGGGTTTTAGAGGAGCATATCTTTCATCTTCAGTTGATCATATTACATATGAAGGAGTGGATTTTTCACTTACAACAACCTTGGGCCACATTCTTCTTGGAAAGAACTTATGTACCTTCTTCCATTCTCAAATTTTCCCTAGCAATTGTAAAGGTCAGATTATTACTAAATAAAATTAGATCTATTGTGATTATTTGTTGTAGTGTTTAGTTCTTGGCATTTGTAATTTCCCTATTCAATTGCATGCAACAAAAACAATATTCTTGGGTTCCAAAACTATTCGCATATGTTGAAACCACCCTAAACACACAAATCAACAACTATAAACATATACCTATAGTAGGGGATAGTAGATAATAGTTGGAAAATACATAACAACAATAGCAGGGGACATTGTAGTTCAAAAAATTACATGACAACAAACTATTTAATGAAATTCATAATCCAAGCAAGTGCAAAAAATGTATCAAAAAACAAGAAAAATGTATCATCAGTAATTAAAGGGTTAATTAAAGGGTACCAAGGCATGGTAGTGAAGTGTTTGACAAAAGACTTGAATCAGAAAATCATCCATAACATAACAATAGTAAAAAAAACATATAATAACCACAAGGAAGGGACTTTACAATCAATTTTAATCCATAAATGTTCCTCGAGCAGGTATGGATGTTATATATTCATAAAATGCAATATAGCCATCATCTCCTTTTCATAAGTGGATTTTTCCAAGTGCCTCTGACATAGATGTTTGATGGTAAAATACAATGATCGCATGAGTACTAATCCGATGCCTTTACCATAGTTGCTTACAAACTTTCTGTAATAACCAATGAGACCAAGAAAACCTCTTAAACTTTTAAGAGTTTTGGAGCAAGGCCAATCCTTCATCACTTCAATTTTCCTTGGATCCATGTGCACACTGTCATAACTAACAATATGGCCCAAGTATTCCACTTCAAAGACACCAAAGGCACATTTCGACTGTTTAAGAGAGAGTTGATTATCAAAAAGTAGTTGTAAGACCCAATCCACATGGGTGACATGGGCTTGCAAATTTTTAGTATAGATCAAGATGTCATAAAAAAACAAGGAAAAAATGACATAGAAATGGTTTAAATATTTTGTTCATGAGACTATGGAAGGTAGAAGGTGCATTGCAATGCCAAAGGGAATCACCAAAAACTCTTGATGACCTTCATGAGTGGGAAAAGCATTTTTATGAATATTTGCTTCTTTCATGTGAATTTGGTGATAAATTGAGTGGAGATTGAGTTTGTGAAGAATTAAGCACCCTTGAGTTCATCCAAAAGGTCATATACAACTGGAATGATAAAGGTCATATTGTTAGATTGTTCATAGCTTGGAAGTCAAGACACATGCACCAAGTGCCTTCTTTCTTAATGACCATGACATATAGTGACAAATAAGGGTTGGTACTAGGGCGATTGAGACTAGCGACAAGCAACTACTCAACTATATTTTATATTTTATTTTTTTTGGCAAAGGGATGGTAATAGAGGCATAGATTTGGTGGGAGGCTACCCCATATGAGCATAATAGAATGATTATGCTCACCTCGGGAGGGTGGTAATCCTTGGGGAGATTCAAATTCAAATTGGTGTTTGGATAATACTAATTGCATGTCAATATGAATGGGTTGAGAAGGTGTCTCAAAGGCTTGAATGGTATGGAATTGATCCACAATCCCCAAATTCCCCTTTTTAAGAATATTTTCCATACAATGGGAGTTGATGATCTCAAGGGATTTAGTTGTAATGTCTTTAAAAGTGTAGTTATGCTCCTCCTGTTGGAAACTCATGTCTAACTCATGAAAATCCATGGTTATGAGGCCTAATGTTTGTAACCATTCAATACCCAAGACAATGTCATAGCCACCCATTTCAATAGAAAACGTGTGGACTTTCAGGGAACAATCACCCATTTGAAGCCTCACATTTTCACAATGGCCACCACATTTCATAAAACCTCCATTAGCAATCATGATTTGGAAGTTGTTCACATCATGGATGTAGGAGTGGGTTTCTTGGTCTACACAGCAATGAATGAAGTTATGAGTGTTACCATTATCAATTAAAACAAAGACTTTGTGATGTTTGATGTAACCAACCAATTTGAGGGTTTAGGGTTAAGAAATACCATTCAAGGCATGTAGGGAGATCTAGGTTCAATATCCTGCAGGGAAGATGAGGGAATGCCTACAACAGATGGATGAAGAACCTCTAGATTATAGCTTCAACTTCATCATAAAAAATGTCCTTTCCGTCCATAAAGAATTTTTTCTCCTTACATTTATGCTCGAGGAAATATTTTTCATCATAGATGTAGCAAATTCCTTTAAGTTGGAATTTCGCAATTTTGGCTCGGTTTAACTTGTGGATTTTGAGAGTTAAAGAGCACTAAGAGGGATTAATGATAAGAGAAATAGTGGGACAAGTACGGAGCATAAATGGAGTCTTTTTATTTCAACACTCGCCACCTATTGGGCTTCTCGAGCTCTTTGAGAGGCTTCCAACCAAGTAGTAGGATGAGCCATTAATACTTCTGCATGCATTTCTTATTTTAGAGCACAAATAAAGCATTGAAAAAAGTATCGGGCATGCCATCAGTGTGGATGGATAACTACTCAAAAGAGGAGATGAAATCTCTGACTATGCCAAATTGTCTAATATTGGTCAATCATCCCAAACAATGAATTCATATTTCAAAGCATGCATACAAGCCCAAGACAAATTGTGTCCAAGCAATATAACACCAATGAGATTTATTATTGCATTTCTAATGTTCAGTATCCAAATATAAGACAACTGCATGAAGTTTTAGCAAGTCAATTGTGATGCCATGCAAGGAAAAGTGATTTTCCATATGAGTGACCCATACTATAGGGTCAAACCCATCAAATTTGTTGAAATCAACTTTAGGAAGTTTGTGCCACATGTGAGTCATTTGATCATGATCAAGTGGGGTGGAGAGATCCCCATTGGGATTGGATGATTCAACCCCTTCATTTTTGGTAACGTCGGTCTAACCATTGATAACCCGAGGATTGTGAAGAAAGGATATGATTTTGCATTGTCATGAGTTTCGACATCTAGTCTAGTAGTGATTCCAAGTTGGCTAGATTTTCATGGATGGCATCAAGATTTTTCTAAGCATAGGAGTGGTTGTGATCTATCTTGTGTTGCAACTCATCACACGGAGAGGATACTTTGTTGGATAAATCTATGCCTCAAGTGGTATCCATATAGATGTGGGTCCAAGGGAGGAATGTTAATATAGATACTACATCATGGCGCTAAGATCTTTAGACATTGTGATTTGTAACTACCTCTTCCATATCCCCTTTGTTTAGATTGGCACATGTTGGTCTACCTGTTTCTTCCTTGTACATTCGGAAGAGCTCTCCATACTTGTAGAAATTAGGAAGGCCAATTTTGCAGGCAATGTCAACATATGTAGCCGTGGCTCCTTCTTTTACTTTGAGTTTGGCAGTGGAGGTTGTTTTTTCTTTGGGTTCTGTAGCTAGGATCACTAGCTTCGATTTCAATTTCTTTGGGGTCATCTAAGAGATCTTGTCATCGTTCATTTTGAAAAAAAACAAATGGGATCAAGAGCTTTAAAAACTTCAAAATATTTGTTGTGAAAAAAAGATCTATGGTAGTAGGGTGGCACCTATCTCACCTTACTATTGAGCATTAAGGATATTTCAAATATCGGGCAATTTCAAAAGTCATAGATGCTTGTGGGGACTCCATTATGGAGTGGGAATCCTACCTTGTTACAGGTTTCGAGGAAATAGAGGTGGTATTTCAAAGTTCTTTCCCAGATTTTGAAGTAGCACTTAAATTGTATTTTTTAATGCATAAATTGATTTGGCAGCCTGAAAAATGTCTAGAGTACTTCAATTGTGCAATCTCAATCATTAAAATCTACTGCAATTTCAACGATCCTTCTAAATTTCTTACCATATTTTGGGCAAAATTAATTGGAAAAATGTGTCCATAAAAAATTAAAACATAGAAGGTCTAGACTACTTACTTTGAATATCCTTGAACTTCCAAGCTTCAAAAATACATTTCTTTGTATCAGGTTTCAGGGAGATAAATGTTATTGGGGAGGCCTGAAATAAATTGCCGCCTGCTTATTTTGAAACACCCCAAAAGTATGCATTCAAAAACTAGTGGGGCCCACTACACCATTGGACCTCAGGGTGGATTTGGGTGGTCAGGTTACCTTTAATGTAAAAGGAGGTGGGATTGAAGTGGGATGAACAATAAACACCTAGCTATAGGGAATTTAATGTTTTGTATGTTAAAGTTTCAGAGTTAAAATTATTTAGATCCAATAATATAAATCTCAACATACAAAGCATTGTGAAGTGGAGCCACAAAACTTCCTTGCAAAAGATAATTCGAAAGAGGTGAGCTTACTCTTGTCATTCGGCTTCTAAAGAATTTGAAATGTTTGTTATGGACTTTCCAAAATGCCTCCAATGATAGAAGGGGGATGTTCCATTTGTATCAAAGACCAAGGAGATAGGGATTCAATGTGAACATAGATTGGAAAACCTTGCCTCTTATTGATGAAGGGGTTTCGACCCAATAGCATGGAACTTAATGTATTTAAAGGAAAAAAGGACTTACGCTTTTCCTTTACTTCGAGCATTGAGATAACTTTAAGTTATGGGGTTACTTTTTGAATAATTGATGACCCTAACAAAACCTAAAGGGGTCCAACAACTTGGTAAAGTTGGGATTCTTTTAAATTTCAATTGCCAAGATGGAAGTATCAAGGTAAAATCTAAAGCATTCGACAAGAAAGGGACTTCTTTGATCCCCTTGAAGTTTATCAATCCCAAATATGAAATAAATAATCAATGAAGCACTTTCATTGATATGTAGAAGAGGACTTGTATAGAAAGTATGGTATTGTTGAGGGCTCAACATGCCCTTGGCCCACTGAGAGTGTGTTGGGTATATGTTATGTTCTTTTCATGTGTGTGTGTGGGCGCGTCAAATTCGACAACTGCATTTGACGATCCCTCTAGCAGTGTTCTTGGTGTCGTGTGCATCGTGTGCTTCCTAGGGGGTCCCAGTGGGGGGGCAGGTATGCCCCCCCCTAGTTATGTGTAGCGTTCGGCACCGGGCGGTAGCCCGAGGCAGTGCCCCAAAATTTTTTTCTTGGACATTTTTTGCTATTTTTAGCGGTTTTCTAAATTAATCCTGGATTAAGGGATTAGGATTTTTGTATCTACGAAATACCTAAAAACATTGTATATATTGTATGGTGAATGGTGAAATTCAATATAATGAATATAAGAAAGGTTTTCCCCGATTGAGGGTTTCCGGTATAAATCTATGTGTACTATTTGTATGAGGCATTGATTAAATTTTGTTTTGCTTAAGAATCTATATGCATTTCTTTAATTCTCAGGTTTAAAACTTACATGTGGTATCAGAGCTCATTTTTTGCTTTAGAGGGACACCTTTGTTGCTGAGGGTTTGGCTCAGTCTTGATAGATAAAATTTATCTTGGGTCTGTGATAAACCTGGGTTTAGTGGGATATTTTGCAGTGGTTATTCGAGTGTAGAAAGAGGAATGGAGAGCTCTTCTAGAATCGAGATAGAGAAGTTCCACGGTAAAAACTTTGAGCTATGGAAGCTAAAGATGGAGGACCTTCTTGTAGACAAAGAATAATGGATCGTTGTGGATCCCGGTACACAACCTACTGGTACACAGCCTACTGGAACACAGATGATTGGTACACAACCTACTAGTACACAAAATACTAGTACACCACCTACTGGTATGTCGAAGGAAGATTTGGAGAAGTTGGACAAAAGAGCGAGTACTATTCAACTCTGCTTGGAAGATTCAGTGTTGTTGAATGTCTTGGGAGAATCTACAGCCAAGGATCTATGGGATAAGTTAGGGAATTTGTATCAATCAAAGTCCTTGGTAAACAAGTTGTTTCTTTGAAAGAATTTGTATCATATTAGGATGGAAGATGAAGATTCTATGACAGAACATCTAAATACCTTTAATAATCTGGTAAGTCAACTCGTATCTGCTAATATTACGATTGCAGAAGAAGATAAGTGTATTACTCTGTTATGTTCTTTGCCAGACTCTTGGGATAATCTGGTTGTAGCAATTGGTAGTACCACTCAATCTACATTGAAGTATGAGCATGTAGTTTCATCCTTGTTATCTGGAGAGATGAGGCGGAAAAGCATGGATGGTCATAGCACAAATTCTTTATTTGTAAGAGGTCGTACCCAAGATAGGAATCCTGGTAATTCTTCAGGGGGAAGATCTAAATCTACAAGTAGATCTAAGTCTCCAGGAAAATATTTGAGGAAATGTTGGAAGTGTGGTAAAACGGGACATTATAAGAAAGATTTCAAGTCTAAGAAGGTTGATAAACCAAATGGATCTGATAGTACCTCTTCTACAAAGGCGAAAACCTCCATTGAAGAAGGAGGTGATGTCTACCTAGAATCTACAGGTACACATGCAGACCATGATGTATGGTTGATCGACTCAGGTGCGTCATATCATATGACTCCTCATAGGGAGTGGTTCTATGAATATGAAAAATATGATGGTGGTGATGTATTCCT
>JZKD02S1613803.1:106466-118901 GCA_000966675.3 Picea glauca
CAATGGGGATTTAATCCAATAATAATAATGACATGATTAATCCACAATGGGGATTTAATCCAATAACAAAATAATAATAAGAATGCTCTTCGCAGTTACATTATTTCAACAACAACGTGCACAAACTCCAAGTAAGATGCAATTACTTAATATATAAACAATAAAATGATTTCAACATTCTCTCTAATTTAAAGTTTAAGCGTGTTGATGTTAATCAGATGTTTCAGGTTGATTGCATTTGCTCGTTTGAATGGTCGAAAAGAACATTTCAGTGGCAAAACCCAGGGTAAAATGACAAGTTTATACCCAATCTCAACCTTGATTATTGTGCAAGCAGGAGTCAAGTTTACAGATAGAAGCAATGGTCATATTGAGTGTTTCTCTTAGCTGATTAGTATTATATTACAACTTGTCATCTTTAATGGTTGAGGGGTGGTCAACCTAGAATCCTTAAATCATACAACTTTTCCAGAGTTTTTAGGGCAACACTTATAATTTGTATCACTTAAGAACAATTTTTTTAAAACTCAGAGTCAGACTTGTAATCCGCCAAGGATCAACTTGGTCACTGACTCAGACTGGTTTAAATTTTATGACTCGGTTTACTAAAAAATACATAAAATACTAAAATTTTATCAAAGAAAAAATATTTTAAAGATTCCAAACTACTTAGAGACAAAATATTCATGTATATAACATGTAAGGGTGAATATATCAGCACTGAGTGCAATACATCTATGAAACAAAATACATAACCCAACTCACTCTAAATCATAGTGTTCAGTGATGCTCCAAAAACTCCAAATGCTCAATGAGAGAGCTGTGAGGCAAATAGAGGGGGGAGTGGGTCATTTTGTAATGAGATTTTAAGGTTTAGGGTGAGTGAAATTAGGTATCAAGTGTAATTTAAGAAATTAAATTAAGTTTACTCTCAAAATATACACCAAAATATGCACCGTGGACATATAGAATGTTACCTCCCAGGTTCTCACTAGGTGTAAAAGTCCTAAGCACAAGGGTGAGACCCTAAGGGCAACTCTAGGAAGCCACCATTGTCCTTTCTCACTTTAGACTATGGAGGTTCTTAGTCTAGGGGGGATTCCCTAGGTCAATTAAGCTCAATGTGTTATAGTGTGAAGCAGGAGCAAGAGAGAGCTTAGTATTATTATCCAATTTAATGTGTATGATTAATGTCTTTAATTTTAAAACAGTTTTCCAATTAGCCTTAAATACTAACCAATGAAACATAATGCTAAATAAAAACAATTAGATTCAGTATTATGCTATGAAACTCAACACACTTACAAAAGAATAGAGAACAATTCTAAATCTGTTTTAAGGATAATAAATGCAGAATTTCAGATTTAAAAGAGATCTATGAACAACCCAATTATTCAACATAACACAAGTGACAAACTAGGCCTCAAATCTAGCAATTTGATGTAGACTTAGAAAATAAAAGAGTAGACTTGCTCAATAAATGTGTAAGCTGATCTAAGATCTGATTTAATGATATTATTTCAAGAGAAATTCCAGTTTTCAAGTTAACTTATCAAACGCCCTCAACAAAAGATGAAATAAGTGCAAACTAAGGAAAAAAGAGGTGAGAGATCTAGATCTTTTAGGCCTAGCATCCTCAATTTCTATGTCAAATCTGTATGTATGATATATTTAGATGCCAAAATCAGATCTAAAACAGAAATGTAAGGTCTCTTTAAGTAAATCAGATATAAACCTGAAAATCAATCCCCTATTAAGATCTTGAAATAAAACACACAAGGGCTCCTACAAGCAAGACATCCTAGGGTTTTAGAATAAAATTTCAGTGATTTGCTTGAGGGAAAGGGAGCTAAACTTAATATATATTCTAGAGTGCAAAATGTTTTTTTTGTCTTTAAAGAGAAGTCAATTTTGGATTTTTTGGGTTGAGATGGGAAGAAAAGTGGTGCATTGATTTGTTTTGGGCAATGGGGCCAAGATGCATCTTGAGGGGGAAATTCTTCTAAGTATCTAAAGGGCAAGTAGGGATGTCAAAACAAGATCCTACAAGTCCTATATCTAGTAAGGAGTTACTACAACTAAATGGAAGGGAGGGGTGCACCACCTCCAAAACTACTAGGGAGTGCTTTTACTTGATAAGGGGATGAGTGTTGCTTTTGTTCACAAGGAATAACAGGGAAAATACTCATACACTTCAAGCAAATAAACAAGATATAAAACTTACCTCTCCAATGTAGTGATACCACTCCTTTATGGTGCCCAAGTAGCTTTTGACAAGTCCAAACCTGCAATATAACCTTAACTAGTATGCTCTAAGAATCATTTGCCACATTTCAGGAAAGGTTGATCATCTATCACCACAAAAATCTTGAATAAGAGACAAATGCAAAATGTTTTATTCCAAATGCTTCCAACCATTGATTTACAAATGAGGAGGAGGCTCTTATTTATAAATGAACAACTCAACAACATCTACAATAAAATAGCATTAGATTCCAACGAATCCTAGATCTATGCTAAAAAAACTAATATCCTCTAATGAACCTAAACGGATCTTGTCAACAACATTAGAATATGGTGGACTAATGCCTCATGTACAATAAATGAGGATAGATACCTCTACAAAGTGGATGCCCTCCTAGAAATGTGTCTCATGTGTGAATCAATCATCAAGAGAGTGGGATATCCTCAAACAAGTGGTCAAAACTTTGGTGATAATATTCTCATCGTAGATTTTAAAAGCACCACAATTGTGTCAATGTTTTGCCCAAATTTTTATTATGACCACATTTTGGAAATCACATGGCTATTTTGCATCTAATGGCGTCGATTTTATGGAATTCTAGACACTATGTTGAAATATCACTACTCCTAAAGCTAGGCCACCCTCAAAATATGTGCAACAATGTCAAGTGGACATCCTACTCAAAAGTTTGATAAACATGGAAAAATACAATAGTTTCTCTTATCTAGGGAGGTTGACTTCATCAAAATAATGCAATGTGTCCTCAAAATGCTCCACAAGACCTTCACACATGTGGATCCAAGAAAACAAGAGATTCATCCCCTCGAAATACTCCATCACATGCTCAAATGCCCCACACATGTGAGAATAAGGCCTCCAAAGGCGAGTTGCTCCTCTAAATCATCCAATGTCCTCCTCAAAAGATGCCAAATGAGTGGAAAGTAGGCACACATGGTCCTCAAATGCAACAACCTTGGTCAATTGGTCCAAGAGGGCAAGTTGACCTCTCAAAATGAGTGATGATGTGGCACGTGTGGCATCCGAAGAGTGTGCATGGTCCTGACACAATGTTGAATATATGTCTCACAATGTGCTAGGTAGATCACAATGCTCTAGGTAGTGTACACAATGCCCAAGGCAATCATAGATCTCAAGGTAGTCACAGATTTTGATGCAAGTACACATGTTCCAATGTAGGTACATGAATCTTGAGGCAAGTACACAAATCCCAATGCAACATAAATGATGAGTCATGTCAAAATGCAAGTTCCATTAAGTGGGAAAACATTAAAGTATCATCTTCTAATTTCACAATAACTCATTGAATTTATACCATTTTCCAAGTTAACCATGGTGGGGACAACATCAACCTCTATTACATATGACAAGCCCTAAATCGGGAAGTAGTTCCTAGGACACTAAGTAAGGAGCATGTGTCATGATGGATGATATGACAAAGGTGGCTAACTTCACGAGTTGAATTGCATAGCCACATAAGGTTTGTTAAAGATACTCATCCACATGAGTGTCTTTAAGGATGACAGAGCACTTTTAACATTGAGCTAGCATTTCCTCGACACTATTTCTTACTACCTTTATTCTTGCATTTTATTTTATTTATTTGATTAGTCCCTTTTTCTTTACATATGCATTTTTAAGAATGGGACTTGGAGCATTGGCTGTTGATATTATGGTAGCTACATGAGGTATTAACCTCCATATGTAACCTTTGACTAGAATAGAATATTTTGGAAGCAAGAGAAACCCTAAACATATGTGTGAAAACCCTAGAAGATATGTCGACTCAACATAATATATAATATTAAGATATTATCCTCCAGCAAGACAAGTCAACCTAGATTGGTGACTAAAACCACTATAAATAGAAGACGCCTTGGCTCATTTTCTCACTCACTCATTCTCACTCGGGAAACCAGAAACAATGTGCAAGTTTGGAGGAGGAGCAACACCAACTGCAGTTGTATGATTTTCTCTTGTTTAGTCTTTCTGGTACTTTCTCTTGTGCGCTACCCTTGGAGAAGATGCTCTCTCTTGGTTATCTGTTAGTTATGGTGTGGCTTCCTGGAATCATTCTTTCTTTCAAAGGTTAAGGTGCTCGGGGGTGGCTTTGTGCCTATGGTTGGGTGACAATGGTGTAGCATTGTCTATGGTGAAACAAGCACATCTACATTATTCTAATAAGTTATGGGCCCACATTAACTTCATAATAGTATAACTGCTGGAAGGTAGATCGAGAGTTCCTTGTCAAGCTCATTGTAGCACCAGTTGCAATTGCAACAGGGTTTTGATTTTGTAGCTACAACAAACCCTAAACCTAAATTCTTGGGCACTTTCAGTGAAGAATTAGACCTAATTTTTAGGTATTCTAGTGTGCCCTAGCCTAGCGCACCCTCTGCTGCCCTCAACCAGCAAAAACCTCAAGTTTGAGTTTTTGGGTCAAAGTCAAAGATTGACTTTTGGTCAAAATTGATTTTTGTGTTGAAAGTCGAAATTTTAGGGTTTCTAGCTTGTTCTAATCATTGAAACTTTTTTATTTAGTTTCTAAAATTTTCTTTTCAAGATGGTGTCTTGTTTCATATTAGAAGACAAGCTGAACGATACTACAAATTTCAAAGGTATGCACTTCTTTATTCTTTTCAAGTTATATCATCCAACAAATCATGAGTGTGTTTGCAGGGGATGTAAACGAGACCTTTTCCAAGTAGTTCTTTTGAATTCAGTACATTAATAGGAACTAGCGCACCCTCCCTAGCAGTGAAGACTCCATGTTTGATTATTTAAAAATTGATATGTCTCTAGCTGTTATGGCATTATTATGATCTTATGATGCATCTTGATCTATTGAAGTTATGATCATTATACTAACCCCTTAATACTAGAGATACACTTGTTGATCTCCTCTCTAGGATATATTCTTGTTCTTATGTAGATGCTTATTGTTTACGAGATGAATTTGATCTCCTTTAGGAGATGTTCTTGGATACTGACCTAGACTCCATGCAAGATATCTTCTATGGGGGATACCATAGATATTTTGTTGTTCTTGTTTCTTATTCCAGATAGGTCATAAGAGATAAATTTGAGAGGGAGTCAGACTCAGAGGGAGTTAGTGATCAAGAAGAAGGAAACATAATTTCATTACACTTTGCAAAATGCAAAGGGGCATGTAACAAATGAAAGCATGGTTCAAGGATTCTCTCAAATAGAGGGAGTTGATTTCAGAGTTTGAGATGAAGGATTTTGAACGGATATATTGGGATTAGAAGTGTGGTTGGCACCAGATGAGATCTTCAGTGAGGAGACTAAAGAGGTTTAGCATGATGGATAGGAAGTCCATGGCCACACCTATGATGACACATCTGAGGAAGTTGTGTGACATGATAGGCATTTTCTTTACAGAGAGCACCTTGTGTCAGTATATGGTTGAGACATGACCGTATTATTGGGTTACAACACATGTAGGTACCCATGTTTTACAAATATATATGATTGATATCCGATGATGGAGTATGGATGTCGAGATATATAGTTTTTGGATTGGAAGTGTAGAAGACAGATCTAGCACCTGGGGTGCTACTTCAACTTGGGATCAAGCAGGATTTCTAGACAAGCAAGGAAGAAGATATCTATAGTACTCAGTCATATATCATATCCAATGACGCAAGATATGAAGTAGGGTGGCCTTTTGAAGGATCTTGCAGGACTTCATTAGAGGCATGCTTCAAGAAGGAGCAGTGAGGATCCATCACATATCCACAGATGAGAAGATAGCTGGAATTTTCACTAAGCCTCTATATGGGGCAAGCTTGGAAGGAATGAAAATGTTTCCCTGGGGGAGTATTGATGATTGCAACATCATGTCGATATTCCAAGATTGATTAGACAAACTTGATCATGTGGGAATAGGCCCAGATGTAATCTTCGACGGACTGAAGATTCTAGTTGTTGCTAGATCTCCTATGTGTGAATTGCATCGGGCCTTGAAACTCTCTGGAGTAGGTGAGTAGTTAAATCACAAGTAGGTGAGTATCCCTGATAAGCATCAAGCCAACTCTATCTCCACAGGAATTGGGTTGCAGACCAGGGGAGATAGGGAACATCTACATCCAGAGTAGATGTGCCCCGACGTAGTTTTCGATGGACTGAAGACTCGAGGTCCTTGAGTTGAAACTCCATGTGTTTGATAGCATCGAGATGAATGCATTCACGGAGTGATCCTATGAGAGGATCACCATGAGGTGTTTGTGGCTCTGATTTGGTCATAATTCTTGTCATGGGACAAGAATGACACGAGGTGATAGACACACGTGTCCGATAGCATTGATCTAAATGCATTCATAGAGTGATCCTATGAGAGGATCAACTATGAGGTGAATGTGTCTCCGATGAGATCACGATTCTTGTCATGGGACAAGAATGACCATAGGTGCTAGACACATGGTGGTGGAGATGGATCATCAATATAGCTAAATGAGGCTCATGGATATTGTGATATTGTCTATGACAGAAGAATACCGAGAACAAGTACGACACTATGTTTTGATGCCATATTGCTACCAGATGATCCTGATAGTGATGATGATACTCATGACTTAATCTATGATGATGCTACATGTAGAATGGTCTACAAGACTATGTGAGTCTTTCCCATTCCATGTGAATATGGATGGATGTTTTTGAGACCATTAATACCTCCCTAGTTAAGAGGGAGTGTTGATATTATGGTAGATACAAAAGGTATTTACCTCCATATGTAACCTTTGACTAGAATAGAATATTCTGGAAGCAAGAGAAACCCTAAACAGATGTGTGAAAACCCTAGAAGACATGTTTGCTCAACAAAATATATAGTATTAAGATATTATCCTCCAGGAAGACAAGTCGACCCAGACAAATGACTAGAACCACTATAAATAGAGGACGTCTTGGCTCATTTTTTCACTCACTCACTCTCACTCAGGAAACCAGAAACAATGCACAATTTTGGAGGAGGAGCAACAACAGTTGCAGTTGTACGATTTTATCTTGTTTAGTCTTTCTGGTACTTTCTCTTGTGTGCTACCCTTAGAGAAGGTGCACTCTCTTGGTTATCTGTTGGTTATGGTGTGGCTTCCTGGAATCATTCTTTATTTCAAAGGTTAAGGTGCTCGGGGGCGGCTTTGTGCCTATGGTTGTGTGACAATGGTGTAGCATTGTCTTATGGTGAAACAAGCACATCTACATTATTCTAACAATGGCCTCAAAATGAGGTGGCATAGCTCAAGCTTTATTTATTTTGGATTTTGATTTTTCTTTTTTGGTTGCATCAACCTCGAGCTATATCTCTTAAGATGGGTATTTCTTCATGGGACTATGAAGCATGAGCCTTGTTGTGACATATGACAAACCAACCATGAGCGAGAAAACAAAATTTCTGCATGGAATAATGGGGAAGATGAAAAGTGTTAAGTATTATTTGGGATATGGACACACTACACCTTCCTAGGCCTCTAATAGTACAACTCAACCCGAGAGTGACAATACTTATCTAAAACATGACTATGATCCACCATGGCACAAAAAGACAAACAATAACAATTTAGAGTGTTATGATCCATTATTAGACTTAACCAATGTTTACCACGGTCATCAAAAGTACATGAAACACTATCACCATACAAGAACAAGGAAATAAAGATATGAAACTGTACAATACATCAAGCCTCATAAGCATAATCATCAATAGAGCATCATGTGTACATCATCATCATTGTCCCAAATCAACTAAACCATGCTATCATCATCAATAAATCATCAAAGACATATCCACTATGAAAGGAAGATCCTAATGCAACAAGATATTTGACATATGTGCTCTAGAAGACCAATTTGAAGGGCTCATCATCAAGTGTGGGTTGGAACATCTTACCACTAGGAGGGTGGTCCTCATGCAAAAATCTCTAGCAACCCATGATAATCACATGGTTACTTCTCATATGGTATGAGGGGTAACTTCATACAACTCAATTAAGTAGGTACGGACTCGATCGAGTCGAACTGGTTTGGTATTGAACCAACCAAATCGATGTATGACTCGATTGGTTAAGTATCAAACCAATCCCCATTTAGATGGCAGAGTCGAAATGTGCAGGGGTCAACTTGGTCAACTCAATTGAGTTCAAGTCTGAGTTGACTAAGTTTTAAACCTTACTCAAGATTTCTTGTAGGCACTCTCATTAAAGTTTGGTAATAAGTGTAATCTTACCAATTTTATATCACAACAACATGTACTTTGAACAACCTCAAACTACTACCTGTTGAGTTGCATGGTAAGCCTCCATTATGGTTAACAAAAATCGTTTTGTACACATTAATTGGCAATGACACTTTTTGAAAGCATGATCCCTATTGCTTCAATTTATATTTTTTTTATTCGGAGTAGGAATCAACTCTTTCTATTCTATCAAAAGAATATTTCAAAATACCGCTAATAGCGCAATAGGTGTTGAAGCATCTCTACAACATTTACATCTGATCAAATGTTGAAATATCATATACTAAAAACATTTTTCGGTTTTACAAAAACATTCTTTGAATTAAACTTTAAATTGATAGTTTAATATCTTTTCTACTATATGATCACATATTAGGCTTAGACCTTACATCACAAAGTGGATTTGTTGGATATTTCTTAAATCCAAAAGTTTGGTTTATTCATAAAAAAAAATCCTTTCAACAAGGAAATAAATATTGGAAATGTATATTTCTACTAGGTTATGGTTTAGTGGTAAGTTAAAGTGATTATTGTGATGATAGCATAGATTCAAAACTTAGTGGGAATGCTTCATGTTTTCATAAAAAATGGATGAACAACAAACACAAAGATAAAGATATCTCTGATCTTGGTTTTCTTGGTAAAGGGTTTCCAAGGTAGTTGTTAATGTTCAGTTTGTGCTTGGCTATTCAGTGATGGGTGGATAGGGATGCCATTGCTTTTTGTTAAAAATGAAAAATTTAATGACCAAGATTCTAAAATAACTTAGTAAAAAGTAACATTTTTTAAATAATATATCTAAAAGACTAAGTCTTTGTTGATTTTACCACCCACCCCAAACTGACTTAGTCTTTGTTGATATTACCACCCCCTAACCTGATTTGCCCAACCATAAAAAGGAAGATGGTAGATATAAGTCACAAGAATGCACTAAAAATGGGAGCCAAAACCATTGTTGCAATCATCTTGCTTATGAAAACAGATAGTATTCCAAAACACACTTAATAAATTGTATTTTTCATAATTTTTCATAGTGTTCCAAAACACACTTAATAGATTGTATTTTTCTTAGAGAACCGATGCCACATGCTCACCAATTTAGATAGAAGGTGTCAAAATGTTCCCAAAACCATTCAACAATGTTTCCCAAACCTCATTTTTTCACGAAACATCTAGGTAGCATGGATAAATCCTTCATGTTCTCAAGGACATCCTCTCACAGTGCCCAAGTCATTAAGGACGAGAAAACATATAGAGCATATCTCCTAAGGGAGGGGATAGGTTCATGTAAAATATTAATAGTTTCCTTCACTCTGTAAGTTTTAAACCTGTGAAGTAAAATAATGCATATAGATTCTTAAGCAAAACAAAATTTAATCAATGGCTCATACACATAGTACACAAAGATTTATACCGAAAACCCTCAACCGGGGAAAACCTTTCTTATATTCATTATATCGAATTTCACCATTCACCATACAATATATACAATGTTTTTAGGTATTCCATAGATACCAAAACCCTAGTCCCTTAATCCAGGATTAATTTAGAAAACCGCTAGAAATAACAAAATCCCCTAAAAATAGAAAAAAAACTACACAATTTTTTTTTGGGGGGCGTTGCCCCAAATCCTGTCGGCCTTAGGCTACCACCAGTGCTGAACGCTGCACGTGATCAGGGGGGGCATACCTTGCCCCCTCTGGGACTGCCCTAGGAAGTGCCTGATGCACACGACACTAGGAACACTACTAGAGGGATCGTTAGACGCAGTTGTCGAATCTGATGCGCCCACACACACACATGCAAATAATATAACATATACCCAACATTCTCCCACTTGTTGTTTTCTTTGCATCCAGGGGCCCACGAGATTATATAGTCAACAATCCAGGGCAACAATGCCCATTGTTACTTGTTGATGGGTGTAAGTGACACACTGTCAACTGAAAGGTCAAATCCAGACTAGGGTTGTCTAAATAACCCAAGCCATTTGGAATAAAATGACCCGCCGAGTTTAATGGATCTGTTGGACAACTAAAGTCCTAAAAATAATAAAAGAAATGAAACTAATCTAAAATCTATGATTCTAACAAATGATATATTACTTACTAATATTTATTAAAAAGAAACATGAATATACAAATGATTATAGACAATCTATATACAATTTACAAGGTTTACTTAAAATCTTGCGAAAATGAATGTTTATAATAATGTTTCAAAATAAGATAAAGTAAGAACATAAATCTTTTTGTTTTTTTTTTAATGTTTAAAGATTTTAAACTAATAAATACTAAGTAAATACAATTGAAACAAAAATACATAAACAGTCAAAGCTAGTTTATGCAATCATCGTTTCATTAATAAATAATTTAACTAAATAACACAGAAACTAACATGTAGCTGATCAACAAAACTGATATTACCTTTCTGTGTTGTTTGAGTTCTTTCTTGTCCTGCTTGTGAGAGAAAACTGTGACAGAACAATACTAGTACTTCCAAAATAAATTAAAAGAAGTGTTTGATGTGTTGGCGTGAGAATTTAGCAACAGAATGATGACTGATTACAAATCATGTGATCTTATGATAATCAATAACTAAGAACGAGAGAAAACTCAACTCTGAGTATTGATTTTATCCATCATTTAACATTAAGAATAAATTCAATAATAATCAAATGACAAATTGATCACACATACAAAATGAAATAAAAAATTATGGACAACATCTAAATACTTAACAATATGAAACACCATATGATGATAAGGCTAAAGTTGCATCAAACATAATAATATCTCATAAGACTGAGCCAAGAAAAGAACATAATGGAATAAACATCACATAGGACTAAAGCCAATGGTTAATAGCTTTCCCATATCATTTCCCAAAATCACATGTCCATACTGTGGTCCAATTTTTTTTTTTGGGATAATAGACTCTTAAAGATTGAAAAAATTAATACATAAATGTTAGCAATTAACCATGTATTGATAAAAAAGACTAAAACTAATTTAAATCAATGCATAATCAATTATTCAAAGAATATGAAGATATTATAATGAAAATAAAACCATTTTACTCACAGGACAAAATCCATTAAACAACCTGAAATTCCATATTCTTCTTTGAAAATACTCGTCCATTCTCCCAAAGATTCCAACCATCTGTTACTCCATTTGAAAAAGAAGAAAAATTTACAAAATAAATAATATACAAAAGAGAAAGGATAAAAATCCTCCTCTCAATTTCCTCCATCTCCATCACTCTGAACTTTCTCATATATTTATATAATGAATGAACAGTCTGGGCATCAATAATAATTTCCACCACCTGAAATTTGCCTCGTAAAGAGACACAAATATGTTTCAAATCCTGCATTTGTTTGAGAAAATTTCTACATGAAAGCTAAATGGGTCCATTTGGGAGATGGGTTTTCAACCGTTTCTTCAAATTTCTCACGGTTTGGTTGCAATCAGTCCTGCAAAATCGTGTCTTTGTTCTTGACGCATTTCCAAATTTTATCTGTTGTTGCTCATAAATTTATTTGCAGCAATCCGATATTATTTTTGGATCAATCATCTTGAACATATTTAGATAATAAAATCAAGCCATGATCAGATCCGTACCAAATAATTGATAATAAAAACTTGTGAAACAAAAAGAAACCTAAATTAATAATATAAAAATTGTGAATAAAACAAAATCTAGAACAATAAAATAAAAAATGAATTTAAACTAACTATAAGTTCTAAACAAACATTGTTTATAATTTTCTTTCAAATATGATCTTAAAATTCTATAAGCTTCAAGTTAATGGAGAAGAGAAAAATATTAATTTTGTTTTTTTACAAAATCAAACAAATGATAGATAATTCTTTTTTTTATTATTATTTTTATTTTGAAATGAGATGCAAAA
>JZKD02S1613814.1:150795-165968 GCA_000966675.3 Picea glauca
TCTCCAGACTCACGAAATGTGAATTCGCGAAAAGCGCTTTATGCATAAGCGCGTGGTCTCAGCCGGTGGTCACACCATCGAAGAGCTGAAGAGAAGAGTACGTGCAGACAAGCTTATTTTCGGCGTTTTGGGGATCGCGAATTGGAGAGTCGAGATGCCTCATCTCCAGATTCACGAAATGTGAAATCGCGAAAGCATTTTATGCATAAGCGCTTGGTCATAGCCATGGTCATATAAAGGAAGGAGCTAGCGCAGAAAAGCTCCATTTCAAAGTTTCAGAACTCGTGACATAGAGACTCAAGATGTCTCATCGCAGAATCTTTGAATTGTGAAAGTGTGAAACGGGTAAATAACACAAGAACCCATCAGAGTTAATCCAATGATGCAGGTGAATCTGAGCATAATCGGAGGGCTACTGTAGCACGTCACAATGTAACTGCCAGAAACCACTGATGGTTTCTTCCAGAGGACTCGAAGACACTTTGGGGTGATTGACAGAGGAGATGAAGAGTCTCTGGGAATCTTCAAGAGGGATGAAGATGCTCGTGGAGGCGATTGATAGTTGGATGAGCATTGAAGATTGTAACTGGAACAAAGAAGGTGAGCTCGACTGTCACAGAGAAGACGAAGAGTCTCAACTACCAGAGAGGCTAAGGAATCTCATCATAACATACAGTGATGCTAAACGAGTGGAAAAACAACCAGAGAAGCTGAAGAGTCATGATGATGATCAGACAGAGCACTCGAGTTGTGGAGGATATCGGCGTGGTGTGAGTATGTAGAGGTATTGCGTGCATTGTATGCACAAGGTGCACAAAAGCTATAAATACATAGTACAGAGAAGAGATGTGGTTGTTGTTGTTGTTGGGATTGTTGTGGATGTTGTTGAAGGTGATTCATGCATGAAGAAGGATCAGAGTGCAGTAGCTGAAAAGAACAGAAGAAGAATTGTGCAACGAATGGATATGGCGCACAGAGCATAAAAGCAGAAGAACAGAATGGGCAGCAGATGCATGCTGGAAGACAGCGAGGAAGTCTGAGTACAAAATCTTGCAGAATAGTGATGAGACTGGTAAGTTGTTATTGAACACTATATCACTGTAATAGGTTTCAGTATTTCATATTCATAATCCAGGGAGGTTGGGAGGTGTTAGGGGGGACTGGTGTCCTCAGAGGTTCAAGTGGGGGCTTGAACATAGGGAGTTGGTGCTTCCTTCTAGTTGGTGCTAGAGAAACCAGGGAGTTGGTTCTTCCTTCTAGTTGGAGCTAGAGNCTGCTTCCTTACTTGCATGAGGGAAATATGAATATTCAATTAATTAATAAAATTGATTTTCTGGTGCAACTATGGGATGGGTGACATGTGTACGGGGGAGGTTTTTCCTAATTAAAATTTATGAAAAATGAATTTAATGAGAATTTTGGAAACTAATTACTTAAAAACTCTATAAAAAGGATGGAGGAGGAGGAGTATGGATCTAATATTTATGTGTAACGTTACACTGCTGAATTTTTCCTTGACTGAACTTTCTCTTGTGGGAGTTGGGATACCCAGCTCGGGTAACGAGTGGTAGCTCAACCTTGCAAGGTGAGTTGGGTGCTAGCAGTTCTCTGGTATTGTGTGTGTGGCCCCTTTTTAGCTTGGGGGGCTCAGGGGGAAGAATATTACCCCGAGCGTTGGCTAGGAAGTACCAGTGAGGTCACATCAGTCGGAAAGCGAGAGTTGGATGGAGTGCGCGCGGGACAATGACTCGGAGCTTTCGCATTTGGCTATGATACGCATGAGTATATTTTTTAATGTTAGTTTAATATTGTTCTTGCGCTTTCAGTACTGTACTTCTATTGTGTAAATATTATGTTTTATTCATCTTTTTATAATCAAAGAACTTAAAGTCATCCCAGCCTTATGTGTGTTGTATTCTAAATTGATTTCCCATGGATAACCCAACTCATGATTGCAATGACTTCTCTGCATTTGTTTTCATTGATAATTACAAAGAAAAATTGTGGTTTATTTTCTACCCCTTATCCCCTTAGCTATTAGTCTGTGCCTGAGCAGTCGGCCAGGAGCCCAATTGACAGTCGTCACTTCGGTGTTTAAATACCTATAGATTCAAATGCCCTTATTTCCTGTGCATGGATAATAGGTGAAGGATAAATGTGTTTTTCGTCCAACCATCTATCCCTTACTTATGTCTTTGTTTTTCTCTTGTGATTAATCCCGGATCGTATTGCCTTCTTGTGAATGAGTATCCTTGCATTAATTGATTTATTGTCGAATGATTGGTCCTTGAACCTCCTTGTGTTGAGTATATTTGTTTTTTTGTTTATTATCTTTGCGCTTTATCTATGTGATTTCTTAGCATATTACCCAACGCTTGAATGTTAAACCTCTGCATTTTTGGTATTTAATTAACCTATGCGTATTGTTTATTTATTTATCCCTGTGAACAACTTAATACTCTTTGTGTTTTAATACCACCTCTGTGTTTTTGGTTTATTTATTTCACCCAGCGAATCTCCCTAATAATATCAGTGTTTTTAATGATCACCTCTGTGTTTTTTTTTACTGTGTAATGGTGGTGTCTTTACTCATGTAATGGTGGTGTTTTTACTTATGTATTGGTTGCGATTTTACTTGTTAATGGTCATGTTTGGTAACTATGTAATGGTTAGACACGAATTTGTTTCTGGGAAGCAATATTTATTTTGTTGACAGTGAGTATTAAGGGACATAAATAATTTGTATAGACAACGATTACATATCTTTGATTTTGACAACTATTATATATCTGAGTTATTTATATCTGTGTTAACATTTACCAGTAATTTCATTGTTACTTACATGCGTTTTTGATGAACCAAGAATGTTCCAGTGATTTCATTGTTACTTACCTGCGTTTTCAGTGAACCACAAATTTATCAGTGATTTAATTGTTGCATTACCTGTGTTTTGATGAACCACGAATTTACCATCGATTTATCATTATATGTATCAATAGTTTATACAACAAATATTTATCAAGAGTTTATACATCGAATGTTCAGTTTATACAATGAATCGTAGTCAATAGTTTATGCAACGAATTTTTATTTTGGTTTCTGTTTATTTTATCATATTGGTTTCAGTTTAAGGGACAACGGTTCGATTCCATAGATCGCAAATTATACCTATCAATGACAACGATTTAATATTTGACTGCATTTTTAATGTATTGATTGAAAATATCATATTTTTAAACTTAGTGATTTCCCTTTATTTAGCTCAGCAATTATCATTTTTTTACTCTGTGAAATTCCTTTAAATAGACAACAATGATAATTGTTGACCCTGCGAATAATTAATGGATAGACAACAATATCTTTGTGGTTTGGGTAGACAACAAATTAGCATTGAATAGCATTGAAATAACATTTATATATAGATAGCGAAATAGCCTTGAATTAGCAGCGAATAACATTGAAATAGCATTATATACAGACAACGAAATAGACAACGAAATAACATTTATATATAGACAGAAAATCTACACCTTGTCTGCGAATACAAACTTTGAATGACAACAACTTTGTACTTTTGATTTTTAAATTGTTGTATGACAATAAAGATTCAATAGATAGTGAGTTAATACCATAAATTTTTCATGACGACGTTACATAACCTAATTCCTTGTTAATTTCCTTTTCTAATTGTCAATTATTTTGTTAGACAGAAATCTCATTAAGGGATAGCACTATATTTAGACAACAATGTCATCAATATATATCATTAGTGTTAATATCATTATTAGCTCTTATTTTGTATAGACAACGAATATTATTAGACCAAAATATTATTATGGGACAACAATATCATTGTTAGATATATTAGTTCACATTTATGATAATATTTATGATAATAGTAACATTTATATTAGTTCACTCCTTCGCACTTAGACATCATGCTTAACAGATAATGGTTTAGGATTGTTGGCGAAGTCGTTTAATAGCTTGCACAATTTAATTTGAGTGATGTCATCTTGCATCTTGTCGACTTGTTGCTTAGGTGCGTCGGTAGAGTCTTCTTGTCAGTTAATTTGGTCTCCTAACATGTTGGATTTCTTGGGTTATTGGTCTAGATATGTTATGTTGCACTGGGGTTACTGTCACGCCTATCGCCTAGTGGCGGCATGATTCCTGATGAGGGGATCATTGCATGCCTTGATGGATAGAGGTGAATGATAACATGGCCAGAGTCTATGCTTCCCGATGTGGGTGTTGTTCATTGTAATTGATGTTGGTAATTGATTCTATAAGGCCTCAATGCATTGGTTTGCGCATTGTAGAGGTTTCTAGTTACTGGTCGTCGAAGCCATTGTGTCGGGTGGTTGATGTTGTCCTATATCTTGTAGGCGTTGTCTTGCTTGTGTCGGTTGGGTAGTCATTTTATCTGTCTATTAAGTATCGCATGTTTTGTCCAGTTGTCTGATGTGCTAGTGTCTAAATCATTGTTTATCGTTTCCTGTTCTGCGTGCTTTGTGTTCATCGTCAAGTTGCGTTGTTAAACTATTGTCGTTGGTGTCGTCCTTCTTTAAAAAAAAAAAAATGTTTTGCGTCACTTGTAGTCGTAACGGTTGGGGTCGTTACAAATATTTTCTCACTATGGGCATGTTGTATATGTTGATGATTTTCTAGTACATGTTTTGGTAGCAGTATACATTTGATTCTACTTTTTACACTTAGAATTTCATTAACCATAGGGTAATAAATCTTATTTTTTTTGTTTGGTCTTATTGTAAAATGATCACAACTTTCAATGCATTCATGTTCACATCGTTATTTTAGTAGTGGTTCATAGTGAATGTGTGATGCATTTGTTTCAAATGACATAACATCAAATTTTATGTCAGAATTTGAACTGGAAAAATAGAAGTTGGCAATGCTATTAGTAAAGCAAGACCACACTCGGATATTTACTTTGAATATGATCGATATCCATTGCAAACAAAATGGTCTGCCCTCTACCTTCCCTTTTTCATAGGGCATTGCCATATTTATGAGATACCTTTGCCAATTGCTAGTCATTGTCATATTTTGTATGGTATCGCCAACTAGGTGTTGTTGCAAGCAATGAAATGCATTTTGATCACCACTCATAATTGCATTGAAAAAAGAATGTACATCAAAGTTTGTTGCCACCAAATAGAAAATTGCACTAAAAAGATTGTCCCCGCAGTTAGATGTACTAGTTGTTGCTTTGTTCAATCCATGATCATGCATATCATGCATAATACATTTCCAATGGCATTCAAGATCTTTGCACATTAGCGATAAGGAAATATTAGTTTCTTCAAGAGTGCAGTTGGACATTGTTTTGAAAATCAATGGTTCATAGTGACCATTAATAAGATTTGCATCATGAAACAAAATGCAATATTGTTCTGTATTTGCATCTTTATTAAATAGAAAATATCTTGTTTTCTTTGTTAAGGACCAAATTCAAATTGATACATTTAACCACTTGGCTAACCATCATATGCAAAATGTATCTCCTCATAGGCCTCTTTCAGTTTGGTTCAAATTTGTAGATGCATAAAATCTCATTTTGTGAAGGTATGTCTGAACGTCGTGAATTCCATGCAATTGGTACAAAAAATCAGATGCTAGTTCTGCTTCTACATCACCATTGTTTAAACAAAATAAGAACTGGTCTATTAATCCATTTCGTAATTCAATTGATGAATAACGAAAGTGTAATAGGACTTAAAATGCATCAAACAAGCAATCTCTTGGAGTATAAGAGAATGCATGTAATCTAAAAATACCATTGGTATTCAACACATGATCGATGTTATTATGTATAATGCAATGCTCTTCCATTTGGTATCTTTCAACGTCTATTATTTTTTCCATTTTCGTAATTTATGGTACTCAAATTATTCATAGGTTAAGTTTATGGCATTACCTAACTAGAAATAAAAAAGGGAAATATAGTTTCAAAGGTGCATACCTTGATTTTTGTTTCCCTTAACTTCAACTTTTCTTTATTACTATTGTTTGCTCCTGTAAAGAAAAAAAATAATATTTTTTTAAGTTCATTTAATTCATATAGCCATGGAAAGCATAATTACAAACCTAGAAAAGGACAATCTGATCTCAAGATAACATATTGACATCTTACAGAATTTCCAAGCATTTAGATTATAAAATATATATACAATTTTTATGGGAAAATACTTGTCATCAAGACATATGAAATGCCCAAACTATAAGACTAACATTGCAAATACTTTCAAGAGTTGTGTGCAATTATACAGTGATGAGACTAGCTTAACAAAAACACTTCGACATGAATTGCAAGAGTCATGTGCAATTATAGAGGGATAAGGCTAAGTCAACAAAATCACTTCAATACAAATTGTAGTAGTACATATAGTGGAGTCCATTGGTCAATCAAAGTATTGCATTAAAAATTGTGGACTAACTTTCAGACAAAAATGGTGTTGATTCAAATCAAACTCTATACTGTCTCCAACACCTATTTAGAAATACATTAATTGGATGTATGTTTCCACATATATCAACTTTTGGAAAAAGATGAAAGATTTAATTTATAAAATATATATATATATATGTGTGTGTGTGTGTGTGTGTGTGTGTTAAATGTTTTTACATATATAAAGTTTTTTAAATATTTGAAAAATCATTTTTAATAAAAAAATAAAAAAATCCACCCTAATTTAAATTTTATATCCTTTCATGTCTCAATTAAACAACAAATTATGATACATTTTCAGATAAATTTTGACATTTATGGCTAATAATCTATACAATGCAAGAGCAGATATAGAATTTTCGAGAAAGCCCAGATTAAAATTTCACCCTAGAAACAATAATTTGGTATTTACCACAATGATTAAACTTTCTTGTTCTATCTAACAAATATAGAGCCTATTTGATCATATTGATTAGATACTCACCAAAGATTTATTCTATCCAGCTAGAAATGTTTTGGTAAATATGGTACTTATAGTGTAGACCAACAAAGCTCCTACAACACCTTGCAAAAAGCAAACTCTACAGCTCTAAACTAAATTTTTGTTGACCAGTCATGCCCCAAATATGCAAAAGGTTTTCAGAGAAAAAAAATTCTAGTAACAACATTTCAAAATCGATGAGCATAAAATGTAAGATAGTTTTTTGAATTTTTAGTATAAATCACCTTAATTTTCAACATCTACAAAATCACAAAATGAAATGCGGAAAAACTTATCATTGTATCACAAATTTTACACCATCCAGTCTAAGTGCCTAGTAATAAAGTAGAAAGTTATGAATCACATAATATGATATAGCTTAATATCCTCTCTTTACTGAGAGCAAGAGAGGAACAACATGTGAGAGACTCTCATAGAAAAAGGAACTAGAAATTTTGGAAACAATATGGAAACTAGAAAATAAGCTTTTTTATAATTTAAACTATAACAAGTTATATTTATTAGTTAGGATTTTAGGATTGTATTTAATAGAAAGTATAACAATTTTTTCCATAACCATTAAAATTACATTTAATTGACTACCAAGATATATTCAAATGTTGCCTGGAAATAAAGAACCCATTATGTATTGATATTTTTAGATGCATTATGTCAAAAGTATTAATGTTTGTAAACTCTACTTACAATCTATTTTCTCCATGTGAGTAGTTTCCTGTGTTGTAAATTGTATCCCTTTGTTATTTTATCTTCGGAGTTGTCTAACTACTTTAAGTTTTGACTTTTTCACCATAAAATTTAAAACTTATAACAAGAAAAAATATATAAAATAAAATCATAATCCTGACACATAACACTCATACTTTTACCTTTACTTTCTATGTAAAGATTTAATGACAAAACAAAGTCTGGAAATTGATGATTGTGAGCTTATATAATGGTTCAAAACGTTTATGGCACAATAATTTGAATCCCAAGAGACGTTGGACATTGTCAAAGGCACGTAAACTTCAAACTAATCCCAACAGACTGTCTCATGTATGCATTCAAATATAATTTTATATGGAAGATGTAGAATTTCATAAGTAAGATGCTTTGGGTGTTTCAAATTCAAATCCCCAGACAGATCGATTGATTGGTGTGTGTCAAAAGTAAAAGGCATGGATTGATCATCTAGATGGATTGAAAATGCCAAACTTGCACGAGTTGTCCCACTATCTTGCAAGCTTCTATATTTCAATTCTTCATGAAACACAGAGATTCATTGGTGTAATTATTTGAGATGTGGGGATTTTTAGATTTTATTTTTTAACAGAAATAAACCTTGAGACATTTAAAAAAAAAAAAACTTTTGGTTGAATTGGTAGATGTAACGTGGATGGCAGAAGAAGTAGCTTATAAATTAATAAATCTCGTTGCTTTGTTTTCTGTGTTTATAGATTGGTGTGAGCTTCAAAGTCCATATTTGCACGTTAATTTTATTGGGTTGTCTATTAAACGTGATTTGGGATCATGAACCAATATTAAAGTGCCCTTCGTTTAAGCAAGGCATGAACCAATATTGAATGTGAATAAGACAATAACGACTCTGAAAGGCATTTAAAATAAACTGTATTGAATGTGAATAAGACAATAACAACACTGAAGAGACATTGAAATAAGAATGTGAAGATACATTTTAAGTAAACTCATTGAAGCATGAAGCCTAACGAATAAAACAAATCGTACTTAAACCAAATTCAGAAACTTACGCCATTGGATTGAGTTCAAACAAGATAGCATTGAGAGAACAAGTAAGGTGTAATGCATTTGACAGTATGAGAGGCAAAGCATGAAAAGTACAACCAATCGTATTCCAACCAAATTAAAAAATGTGTTTAATGTTTTTTGGAAATAAATTGTGTATGAATTTAAAAAATGTTCCATGTTTGAGTGGACTAGTCATCACTCATTATTATATTATTATGGGGAAGTACTCATATCACTTTATTTCCATAAAATTAAAACACATTATGATTAATTGTGAAAACCTACACATTCACAAATTTAGAAAATTAAACCATTAAATTTAATTCAAGAAAAATAACATTAAAAAATCATATAAGGTGCAATGCATTTGACAGTATGGTGGTCATGTGTTGATCCACTACCTCTTTAGTATATTGAATCTAGATCATACACCAAGTATATTAAATATCAACTTTGAGGAAGATATCACATGCAGTTAAAAATTTGAAAATGTACAACAGAAACGTAGACAAATGTATTAAACATTGGATTGATATATGGTTTGTAATCAAATTCAGGTGTTTCTCTTCAATGTGAAGTTGAAAATTTAGAAAACACAAGGAAAATTGATTTATATGAGTTTATGTTGGGGTAGCTTAAAAAAAAAAAAACATCAAGCATGCAAACAATGGTGTATTTATTATGATGTATTCAATCAGGAAAGCTCTGGGAATCCACATATTCTTCTTCAATGTGACGGTTGAACAAGGTTTTTGTAAGGTTTAGAATCTGAAAAGAAAGGTTAGGTTGGTCAAGAAGCAGTGAGAAGCTGAGCCTGTCTGGACAGGCAATCCAATCCTGAGCAAGTGTTACCAAGTTAGAAAAGCACTCGAGCCCAAAAAAATCATGCATATTCAGTTGGGTATGGAAAGTAAAAGAAGGCAAGCCCGCTTACAATCGTAATCACATAGTAATCTCGCATCTTGTCAAGGCAAATGGAAAGCGAGCTTCTCTTGTGGATACTCTTTCCTTGGCAGAGTGCTCTTTCTTTTGTTAAGAAACTAATTAAATGTCTTTAATATATTTCATATTTGGATACTAATTTATTGTATTTTATAGGTTCATTGATTAGATACTAATTTACATGTTTGTAATAGAATTCTTGGATAAGTTATCAGAAACAACTTGAATCAATTATTTTCTCTTCAGAACTGTAGGATGCTGGCCATTATTTGTTATCGGAAGAAAAACTTCAAATAATTTGATTTTATTTTTGTAATTCGGTTCATTGTTTTGCGGAAAAAAACAAAGATTGAGGGCAGTTTTTTTTCAATTCTATTTGCAGTGCTTTAGAAAATAAAAATCTACAATTTCCTCAGTGTTGCGATCAACTATTGTGATGATTCTACAAATATTTTAATCTATGTTTTATACAAACAAGCACACAACCAGCATTTAATATTAGCCTTTAAGGAAAACCATTCAATTATCTGAAGTCCTCATTCAGTGTCTTTGTTCTCTCCCGAGAGTTCCTGGAGCGACTTTCCCTTAATTTCAGGCACCCAAAAAGTAAAAAGGAAGCCCAATGTGTTGAATGTACCTGGTAGAAGAAGATATTTCTTAATCTAAGACACTGAATGGTAACCTTTACTTTGACTAACAGTTGAATTTAGATCCTGCGATGCGTACAAAAACCCAAATGCCGTGATGATGGCTCCAGCTTTCCCAGCTGTTGCAGATAACCCGTGACAGGTCGAACATAGCCTCATCGGAAATATCTCGGTCGAGACAATGAAATTGGTGTTGTTGGGACCAAAATGGGAGAAGAAGAAGGTGGTTGTATGGAACATATGTGGCAAACATGAAGTAGCTAAGCAGTTGAATAGATATGCCAAACAATTAATGCACTAGCAGTTGAAAATTTAGAAAACACAAGGAAAATTGATTTATATGAGTTTATGTTGTGGTAACTTTAAAAAAAAAAAACATCAAGCATGCAAAAAATGGTGTATTTATTATGATGTATTCAATCAGGAAAGCTCTGGGAATCCACATATTATTCTTCAATATGACCGTTGAACAAGGTTTTTGTAAGGTTTAGAATCTGAAAAGAAAGGTTAGGTTGGTCAGGAAGCGGTGAGAACCTGAGCCTATCTGGACAGGCAATCCAAGCCTGAGCAAGCATTACCAGGTTAGAAAAGCACTCGAGCCCAAAAAAATCATGCATATTCAGTTGGGTATGGAAAGTAAAAGAAGGCAAGCCCGCTTACAATCCTAATCACATAGTAATCTCGCATATTGTCAAGGCAAATGGAAAGCGAGCTTCTCTTGTGGATACTCTTTCCTTGGCATAGTGTTCTTTCTTTTGTTAAGAAACTAATTAAATTTCTTTAATATATTTCATATTTGGATACTAATTTATTGTATTTATAGGTTTATTGATTATATACTAATTTACATGTTTGTAATAGACTTCTTGGATAAGTTATGAGAAACAACTTGAATCAATTATTTTCTCTTCAGAACTGTAGGATGTTGGCCATTATTTTGATTATTTTCGGAAGGAAAACTTCAAATAATTTGATTTTATTTTGTAATTTGGTTCATTGTTTTGCGTAAAAAAACAAAGATTGAGGGCGATTTTTTTTTCAATTCTATTTGCAGTGCTTTAAAAAATAAAAATATACAATTTCCTCAGCGTTGCGATCAACTATTGTGATGATTCTACAAATATTTTAATTTTATACAAACAATAACATAACCAACATTTAATATTAGCCTTTAAGGAAAACCAGTCAATTATCTGAAGTCCTCGTTCAGTGTCTTCGTTCTCTCTCGAGAGTTCCTGGAGCGACTTTCCCTTAATTTCAGGCACCCAAAAAGTAAAAAGGAAGCCCAATGTGTTGAATGTACCTGGTAGAAGAAGAGATTTCTTAATCTAAGACACTGAATGGTAACCTTTACTTTGACTAACAGTCGAATTTAGATCCTGCGATGCATACAAAAACCCAAAGGATGTGATGATGGCTCCAGCTTTCCCAGCTGTTGCAGATAACCCGTGACAGGTCGAACATAGCCTCGTCGGAAATATCTCGGTCGGGACAATGAAATTGGTGTTGTTGGGACCGAAATGGNACAACACTGAAGAGACATTGAAATAAGAATGTGAAGATACATTTTAAGTAAACTCATTGAAGCATGAAGCCTAACGAATAAAACAAATCGTACTTAAACCAAATTCAGAAACTTACGCCATTGGATTGAGTTCAAACAAGATAGCATTGAGAGAACAAGTAAGGTGTAATGCATTTGACAGTATGAGAGGCAAAGCATGAAAAGTACAACCAATCGTATTCCAACCAAATTAAAAAATGTGTTTAATGTTTTTTGGAAATAAATTGTGTATGAATTTAAAAAATGTTCCATGTTTGAGTGGACTAGTCATCACTCATTATTATATTATTATGGGGAAGTACTCATATCACTTTATTTCCATAAAATTAAAACACATTATGATTAATTGTGAAAACCTACACATTCACAAATTTAGAAAATTAAACCATTAAATTTAATTCAAGAAAAATAACATTAAAAAATCATATAAGGTGCAATGCATTTGACAGTATGGTGGTCATGTGTTGATCCACTACCTCTTTAGTATATTGAATCTAGATCATACACCAAGTATATTAAATATCAACTTTGAGGAAGATATCACATGCAGTTAAAAATTTGAAAATGTACAACAGAAACGTAGACAAATGTATTAAACATTGGATTGATATATGGTTTGTAATCAAATTCAGGTGTTTCTCTTCAATGTGAAGTTGAAAATTTAGAAAACACAAGGAAAATTGATTTATATGAGTTTATGTTGGGGTAGCTTAAAAAAAAAAAAACATCAAGCATGCAAACAATGGTGTATTTATTATGATGTATTCAATCAGGAAAGCTCTGGGAATCCACATATTCTTCTTCAATGTGACGGTTGAACAAGGTTTTTGTAAGGTTTAGAATCTGAAAAGAAAGGTTAGGTTGGTCAAGAAGCAGTGAGAAGCTGAGCCTGTCTGGACAGGCAATCCAATCCTGAGCAAGTGTTACCAAGTTAGAAAAGCACTCGAGCCCAAAAAAATCATGCATATTCAGTTGGGTATGGAAAGTAAAAGAAGGCAAGCCCGCTTACAATCGTAATCACATAGTAATCTCGCATCTTGTCAAGGCAAATGGAAAGCGAGCTTCTCTTGTGGATACTCTTTCCTTGGCAGAGTGCTCTTTCTTTTGTTAAGAAACTAATTAAATGTCTTTAATATATTTCATATTTGGATACTAATTTATTGTATTTTATAGGTTCATTGATTAGATACTAATTTACATGTTTGTAATAGAATTCTTGGATAAGTTATCAGAAACAACTTGAATCAATTATTTTCTCTTCAGAACTGTAGGATGTTGGCCATTATTTGTTATTGGAAGAAAAACTTCAAATAATTTGATTTTATTTTTGTAATTCGGTTCATTGTTTTGCGGAAAAAAACAAAGATTGAGGGCGGTTTTTTTTCAATTCTATTTGCAGTGCTTTAGAAAATAAAAATCTACAATTTCCTCAGTGTTGCGATCAACTATTGTGATGATTCTACAAATATTTTAATTTTATACAAACAAGCACACAACCCGCATTTAATATTAGCCTTTAAGGAAAACCAGTCAATTATCTGAAGTCCTCATTCAGTGTCTTTGTTCTCTCCCGAGAGTTCCTGGAGCGACTTTCCCTTAATTTCAGGCACCCAAAAAGTAAAAAGGAAGCCCAATGTGCTGAATGTACCTGGTAAAAGAAGATATGTCTTAATCTAAGACACTGAATGGTAACCTTTACTTTGACTAACAGTTGAATTTAGATCCTGCGATGCGTACAAAAACCCAAAGGCCGCGATGATGGCTCCAGCTTTCCCAGCTGTTGCAGATAACCCGTGACAGGTCGAACATAGCCTCGTCGGAAATATCTCGGTCGAGACAATGAAATTGGTGTTGTTGGGACCGAAATGGGAGAAGAAGAAGGTGGTTGTATGGAACATATGTGGCAAACATGAAGTAGCTAAGCAGTTGAATAGATCTGCCAAACAATTAATGCACTAGCAGTTGAAAATTTAGAAAACACAAGGAAAATTGATTTATATGAGTTTATGTTGTGGTAACTTTAAAAAAAAAAAGCATCAAGCATGCAAACAATGGTGTATTTATTATGATGTATTCAATCAGGAAAGCTCTGGGAATCCACATATTATTCTTCAATATGACGGTTGAACAAGGTTTTTGTAAGGTTTAGAATCTGAAAAGAAAGGTTAGGTTGGTCAGGAAGCGGTGAGAACCTGAGCCTATCTGGACAGGAAATCCAAGCCTGAGAAAGCATTACCAGGTTAGAAAAGCACTCGAGCCCAAAAAAATCATGCATATTCAGTTAGGTATGGAAAGTAAAAGAAGGCAAGCCCACTTACAATCCTAATCACATAGTAATCTCGCATATTGTCAAGGCAAATGGAAAGCGAGCTTCTCTTGTGGATACTCTTTCCTTGGCAGAGTGTTCTTTCTTTTGTTAAGAAACTAATTAAATGTCTTTAATATATTTCATATTTGGATACTAATTTATTGTATTTATAGGTTTATTGATTAGATACTAATTTACATGTTTGTAATAGACTTCTTGGATAAGTTATCAGAAACAACTTGAATCAATTATTTTCTCTTCAGAACTGTAGGATGTTGGCCATTATTTTGATTATTGTCGGAAGCAAAACTTCAAATAATTTGATTTTATTTTGTAATGTGGTTCATTGTTTTGCGGAAAAAAACAAAGATTGAGGGCGATTTTTTTTTCAATTCTATTTGCAGTGCTTTAAAAAATAAAAATATACAATTTCCTCAGCGTTGCGATCAACTATTGTGATGATTCTACAAATATTTTAATTTTATACAAACAAGAACATAACCAACATTTAATATTAGCCTTTAAGGAAAACCAGTCAATTATCTGAAGTCCTCGTTCATTGTCTTCGTTCTCTCTCGAGAGTTCCTGGAGCGACTTTCCCTTAATTTCAGGCACCCAAAAAGTAAAAAGGAAGCCCAATGTGTTGAATGTACCTGGTAGAAGAAGATATTTCTTAATCTAAGACACTGAATGGTAACCTTTACTTTGACTAACAGTCGAATTTAGATCCTGTGATGCATACAAAAACCCAAAGGTTGCGATGATGGCTCCAGCTTTCCCAGCTGTTGCAGATAACCCGTGACAGGTCGAACATAGCCTCGTCGGAAATATCTCGGTCGGGACAATGAAATTGGTGTTGTTGGGACCGAAATGGGAGAAGAACAAGGTGGTTGTATGGAACATATGTGGCAAACATGAAGTAGCTAAGCAGCTGGATAGATCTGCCAAACAATTAATGCACTAGATTGAGGCATCTGCCAAAGAATCAATGC
>JZKD02S1613825.1:25795-40274 GCA_000966675.3 Picea glauca
TTTCAAATGAAGTAATTGATCTTAAGCAAGAACAAGATATGGTTGTTGAATGGAAAATCAATCATAAGTTGCTTCAAGATAAGCTCATGTCGTGCAGATATTTTAAGTATATCAACTCATTTGCAGTCGTCTTCTTGATACTGTCATTAACAATGTTTTCTACATGGATGATAGTGGCTTCAGTAATATGTAACAGGGTTCAAATGGCTAAAAATATACTGTCAGTTGTCATGATTGTGTTACAGTTGATCTTGATGAGACAGGTGTACAGGACAGAGTTCAGAGACAGAGAGCAAGCCGGGTGGCCTATCCTGAGCTTGTTGACTGGTCAGTAACCTTTTGGGGACCAAAAGGTCTTATTGTGGGGAGGTGTGATCCGAAATCGGATTTAGAAGCCTGACAGGGCTTGAAAAATGCTCAAAAATGAAAGTGCTCATAATCCAAAGAAACCAATGCCATTGTGTCCGTCTCTTTTTCCCGATTCCGGTGGTATATTTACTTTGTCAAACGGGCTCCGTATGCGAAAGTTATCGCGTTTTGATTGGAAGCCCAAACAAGTAAAATGTCAAAGGTCAACTGGTCAAAAAGTCAACGCTGATGACATCAGCATGCTGACTGTGCAGTATATGATGTGGCACTCTCTGGCTGATGGTGATTGGGCAGGTTTGCTGACAGGGCAGACATGTGGCAGGAAACTAGACCAGTCAATAATTGACAAGTGGCATTAATCTGACAAATGGGAAGATGCCACGTGGCCCAGTCATGGGAAGCCATGTGGCACCCAGTCATCAGTTGAAGTGGCATGTTAAAAAAATTGTTTTGGGGTCCATGGAATTTGAACCCATGACCACCACCAAGCCCAACAACTTAAGAAATGGTTCATTACCAATGCGCCCAAATTATTTTATGTTATTAAAACCCACAATATAAAACATATTACATAGTATTATGGCGCATAAAGGAGGGGGCTGGGGGCTAAGCCCCAGTGCGTGGTCGTGTAAATGCATATGACCTTAAAAGGGGGCGCGTGCTCAGAAAAGGGGGCTTAAGCCCGAATTTAACCAATTTATGGTTAAAAAGTGGGTTTTTAACCACTTTTTGGGTTTTATTGTTAATTAAACTCATTTTTAATGTAATTAAGCCAATTTTGGGAGTTATTGGGTGGTTTTTGAGCCTAACTTCTTGGAGGAAGTTGGAGATGGGAAACTACTTTCCCAACTATTTAACCAAGGCTTGTTTGAGACCATGGGGACAACTTTGAGAGAATTCAGAGCAGAGTTATGCCGAGGAGAAGCCAAGCCAAAGCCAGTTTGAGGCAGAGAAGCCGTTGAGGAGGAGATGCTCTCAGACCATTTCTGAGAGCTCCGGACATCCGTTTTGCGTGCTGTTTTTTGTGCATGGTTCTAGAGATCTGGACGAACATGACCAGATCAGTCTTGTAGCCATTTGGCATTGCATTGATGTACTATTGATCTTTCAAATAGAAATAAAGAAGCCTCCCCCACAGAGAAAAGGCCCGGAGACGTAGGCAAAGTTGTGCCGAACTCCGTTATCAATCTGTGAGTTATGGTTTGCTGTCTTTTATTTCATTTCAGATTTGCACATATGTATATGGCTGTATAATTCCTCTTCTTTCCTCATTCCTTCACTAAGTTTCTCAATGGTTAATTAATTCATGCAAAATTAAAACTCAACCATAAGTCATTCGAAAAATCCTGACGGATCAGAGAAACTGTGGTCTTCTGAAGTACTTTCATATCCCGTGCATGAGGGCCCAAGTCAGGTTATTAGAGTACCTTGTGCATATGTGGGATCCCGATCAACAGGTATTTCATGTAGGGGTCCACACACTGTTCTTAAATATTGAGGACATTTACTTCTTGACTGGACTGTCATGGCGTGGGTACCACGTGAGCCTGAATGGTAGCAGAGGTGGTGGGCTACCCATGAGTGAGTACTATGGCTTACATTGTGTTCCAGAGGTAGAAAGGAAGAAAGGGAAAGTAGCTATTTGGGGAGTGTGGGATTTGACCCTCCGCACTATATTATTCACCATTTCACGTATGGTCGGGAGCTCCGCTCCTCACATGGTGCTCTAGAGTTACTTTTAGTATGCTATAGAGTGTACTGAACCTCGAGTTTTTAACTGGGTAGATGCAGTGCTTCGTAGCATGAAAAGGTAGTTGACCAAATGCAGATGAGGCAACCTAAAGCAATTCTAGTACGGATCTTTGTTGGTGTCCTTCTTTCTCGAGAGGGTTCCATTACTGAGGCTGCAGGTGGAGTGGAATTTACCGGCTCCCAGGGATCCAAGAATGCTGAGATGGTGTCATCTCATGGCCCGGCACATAACTAGACCAATTATCAAGTATGATGATACCTTCTTCATCTGGCTATGAACACAAATGTTGATGGTCAACTATTATGCTTATGCTGGGTTGGATTTCCGAGGAGATCCAGACTTAGCCCTGCCGGAGGATGCTTAGTGGGGGGAACTTGGTAAGAAGTACACAATTTTTTTTCTTTTTAATGTTTTTATGAATTTTATCATATGCAAATGTTTTTTTTATATATGTTCATCCAAAGACTAAATACAAAATTCATTTTTTGATGACACAGATGTGGGACCTTACCGACCTCCTAGTACTTCTCCCATTCAGTGGCAAGGAGAGGTGGTGCCAGTGCCACAATGGGACACCGAGGATTATCAAGCAGTGGAACAAAACCTAGAGGGTTTGACAACATATATTCCAAGTATGCCTCTTAGAGAGGTTCCACGACATTATCAACGTCACACAGTAGGAGTGTCAGAGTCCATAGGTCAACTGCTTCGTAGGGTTGCCCGAGAAGTTGTATGTTACCGTGAACATCATCCATGACATCATTTTGTAGAAGCCACGAGCTTCATATTTTGACATTTTGGTCTTCGAACATAACTTTTTGTAAAAAACTCTTTTGATCGTTATATATACAGACGACTTCTACCGATTTATCTTGTGTTGTGTGAATTGATGTGATTGATTTATAAATGATCCAAATGTCTGTCTAATACATAGTTAGCCAATGCACCAGTTAATGTATTTAGACATCTAGGAATATGTTGATATTCAATATAATCAAAATAATGTTCCAAGAGGCGAATTCACAAATACACCTGTAACAAAGTAGGACTTTGAATAGTATAAACATTACTTAATTGTAGTAATACAAGCTGTGAATCGAGTCGTACAACCAAACAACGCATTCTGAGCAAGATAGCATCAATCAACAACTCGATAACGGCGCTATATTCTGCAATATTGTTGGTTGCACGACTGAGACACACACCTCGTAAGGAGACAGTTTCCTTTGTAGGGGCGTAAATTGCCCATGCAACGGAAGCAAGGTTCTGAGTACTACGACTAGTGCCATCAATGAAGCCAATGTAGGGTAGCGAATACTCTGACATCTGGAAATCAAACAAAATGTCACATAAGGGTAGAGACCATATAACGACAAAAGCAAGCTATAGTAACACACAAAAAGTATGATACAATAAAAATAAAAGTACTCGTGCACATATGATTTTATGCATAGTACTTCTTCAAGTACAACCCATTCCTAGGTTTACTCAAAGGGATACCATCGTAATCTACTAACTCATAAGATCCTTTTTCCAAAACTCGTCAAACAATATAAGGACCTCGCCACATGGCTTCAAATTTTCCAGCTCCTAGCATATCTCGATCTTGATCATAGAGGAGAACGAGATCTCCTTCGGAGAAAACGCAAGGCTTGACATGTTTGTTGTATTGGGCCTTGACATGTTTTTTCTGAGCTTCTATGACTAGGGTAGCATCGCGTCGAGTTTTTTCTAATCGCATAAGATACAATAGACGTTCTTCCTCAACATAAGTGTTTGGTAGGAGTTCAAGAACTAGTTTTAAATAGGGTATCTCACATTCAATCGGGAGAATGACTTCCAAACCATAGACTAACCGGAAATGTGTAAACCCAGTAGCGGACTTGACGGATGTCCGATAAGCCCACAATTCTGAAAACAACATTGTGTGCCAACTTTTTTTGTGAATCCCTATCATTCGTCGGAGCATAGTTATGAGAACTTTGTTAATTGCTTCGACTTGGCCGTTGGCTTGCGGGTAATAGGGCATTGAGTTATCATGGCGAAGACCCAACTTTTCAGTAAGTTCGAGCATCATGAAGTTTCTAAAGTGGCTACCGTGATCAGTGACGATAGCTTGGGGAACACCAAAACAAGCTATGATGTGATTAAAAATGAATAATGTTGTGGTCTTTCCAGTGTTGTCAAATGTCGGCATCACCTCGGCCCATTTTGTAAATTAATCGACGGCTACAATAATGTATCCATGCCCCCCGACCGAGTGAGCGTGAAATGTCATGAAATTGATGCCCCATTTCACAAAGGGACCAACGGAGACCACTGGATGAAGAGGAGCGGGATGTGACCATATCTTGTTATTATAGGTCTGGAAAGCATGGCATTTTTGAACGACGATTATGTAGTCGTTAAATAAAGAAGGGAAAAAATACCCTGCTCGTAAGATCTTCTCGGCAATAGCATACCCAGACATATGACCACCACAGGCTCCGGAATGGTAGTCATTCAGAGCTTTCTCGGCTTCGTTGAACGTTAGGCAGCGTAAAAAAACAGAGTCAATCCCCTAACGATAAAGAGTATCCCCAAGGATAATAGATTGACGGGCTTGATAGCGTATGCGACGCTGGTCAGTACTAGACAAAGTTGGCCGAAAAGTCTGGGTTTGGAGATATATAATGATATCACCATACCAAAGATCATCAGTGCTAATAAGGAAAAGAGATTCATCGGGTAATGAATCAACTGCTACCATTTTCGTTTCAGAATAGGGAAAGTCACATATCATCTCAACATAAACTAAGGACTTCTTGGACTTGGCGCGTTCGAATTCCAAGTCAAACTCCTGGAGTATCACAATCCATTTGGAGTATTTTCCCCCTAGAAATTGACATGTAAGAATGTGTTGCATAGGGTTGTAGTGATAAATCACTGTAGTCTTGCGCGAGAGGATATAGTGCCGGAAGCATTGGATGGCTTGGACAACAGCCAAGGCCAGTTTTTTGACATGTAAATACTTGATTTCAGTAGGCGTTAGACTTCGACTCAAGTAGTATATAACATGTTTGTTGTTAGCATCATCCTCTTGGACGAGAACCATACCAATGGTGTAATCTGAGGCAGTAAGATAGAGGAAATAATTGCGACTGTAATCGGGGTGAAAGAGAAGCGGGGCAAGCATTAGGGACAACTTCAAATCTTTGAAAGCATTGTTGGCATTGGTATCCTAGATGAACTCTGAATCCTTTTTTAAGAGCCATGTAAATCCACAAGTTATCTCGGCATAATTTAGGATAAAACGACGAAGAAAGTTTTCTTTCCCCTGCAAACTTTGTAACTGGTGAAGTGTAGAAGGAGGAGGGAGATTAAGGATCACCTCAACCTTTAAAGGATCCACCTAGATCCCTTGACGTGAAACGATAAAACCTAGAAGTCGGTCGGATTCCACACAGAAAATGCACTTATGAGGATTCAAACGTATACGGTAGAACCGACAATGGACGAAAATGGCTCGGAGGTGGGTTGGGTGATCGACTCGGCGCATTGAGTGAGCGGGTAAATCATTCAGATATGGTTGGACGATGTGCTTGATATCATGGAAAGCATAAGACATAGCACGTTGAAAAGTTGTGCCAGCGTTCTTGAGACCGAAAGGGAGTTTTTGATAGGCAAAAGTACCCCAAGGACAAATAATAGCGGTCTTATGTTGATCCTCAGGAACAATGTTGATTTGATTATACACAGAGAAACCATCCATCAGAGAGAAGATTTCACTTCCGGTGCAATCGTCGACAATCTGATCGACGAAGTGGGTAGGAAAGTTGTCTTTGGGACAAGCTTTGTTGATATCCCTATAATCAACACATACACGAATGGTGCCTTGTTTCTTGTCAATCGGGACAAGATTGGAAACCCAGTCTGAGAGAGCCACCGGATAAATAAAGCCGGCTTTAAGAAGTTTCTCGACTTCGAGCTTGATAGCAACGACTTTACATGGGTGAACTGGACAAAGGCATTGTCGAACGGGTTTTGCATCGGGGTATGTCTTGATCTCATGTATCACAATCTCAGGGTCGATACCTGACATTTCTTTGTAGCTCCAGGTGAAGATGTCACGAAACTCTTTGAAAAGGGATGTATAAGTGACGATTTTGTCAGAAGAACACGAAGCTCTGATATGGACATTTTCGACAATCCCTGGTTTGACGGAGTTGTCAAGGGGAATAGTGGGCGAAATATTTCTTAAGTTCCCTTCAGAAAACACATCGTGTGTGGACTTGAGAACGGTCAAGATGACGACAACAGTCGATGAGGTCAAGATCCGTTGATAGTTCTCAATGGTATGTTGCTCCAGAAAGAGGATGGAACAATGATTTCCATCGTCCCAAGGGGTGTCTTCCATGATAGACATGATCATCTCGTTAGTGGGAAAAATGACACGAAAAAGGATCAGGAGACAACTCACCAAGAGAGGGGGTAGAAGGTGTTGCCGATTGAATGGCCTGATATTCGGATTCGACCGGACTTAACGGAATTTCATCGTTGTAACACAGATAATCTCCAGGGTCAGGTACTATCCAGGGGTCATAAGACGTAGGAAGTTCGTGAATCGAGGTGGAGATCATGTTGATTGAAGCAACCGATGAGCGTGGAACATCAGGCGGTGGAATGGGGAAAGTACCCATTAACGAAGAGTCTTTTAGAAGGCCTACACCAATGTTCTCATAACCTGGTGGGGTTTTAGCGATGAATGGTAAGTTTCCAGTACGGGTATCAGAATTAAATAAGGCTAGTTGGTCGATGGTGATGACCTTTCCTTGATGTGGGAAATGTACCACATGGAAAAGGGTCGACACAACTACGCGCATGGAATCGATCCAGCTGCGGCCAAGCAGAAGATTGTAATCAAGGGGAGCGTCAAAGACTTCCACTTCGACTTGGACCATTTTTCCTTCTAACGTGATGGAAAACAAAGGAAGGACATCATAGGGCTTAAAACCAGAGTCATTGAAGGCTTTGAGAGTGTTTTGGGATTCATTCAAAGGGGGAGAGCCAATGGCTTTCCAGCAAGAAAGAGACATAACACATGTCGAGTCACCCTCATCGATAACGGTTCGACAAATGTTTTTGTTAGAGACAATCACTTGGATCTGGAACGCGAGTTGAGGGGGTAACCTTGGAATGTGATATTCCAAGTCAAAGATTATTAAATTCGAATCTGTCGGGTCGATTCCACCTATAGCTTTCAACAATGCCTTCCATTGTGTGGGACAACTTTGAAGGACTTCAAGGGATGACATCACAGAAGGTACTTGGGCCAGATCTTCAACAATATTGTAGTTCTAGGCAACATGAGCATGAGGATTGAAAGTTGATTTCTGAACAACGCCCTTTGGGGGGGGTCGAAGAACTGTGTCGAGGCTCGGTCATTTGAGATGAAGAGGACCATTGGTAGGTGGAGTCGTGGGAGAGGGTTGTACCGAGGAAGGAGGTAAATCATCAACCTTCTCTTTAGAGGGAGAATAATCTTTGGCTCGAGTAGTGAGTGCAATGTCGCTCTGCTTTGAATCGCCAGTACACATCAATACATAAGATGTAGTAGAAGAGGAGGATTGGTCGTGAATGACCAACTGAGCCTATTGTTGAGACGGGAAGGGTTGGGACAAAATGGCTGGAGCAGGTGGTTTTGGAGTTCCTTGTAGGAACTTAGTGACCTCGGTGCGTCATGGACAATCCTTTGTGTAGTGATCATCACCACATATAAGACAAGGGTATCAAGGTTTGCGCTTATCCCGATCGTCAACAGGGGTAGTTTTGGTTTGCTCTGCTTGAGAAGTATTTTTGTCCTCCTTATTCTTACCTCTTCCCTTTTTAGATTTGTTTTTATTGGCTAGGGTATATTGAACTACATTTACCTCAGAAGTCTTGCCGGTGGGAGGGGCAGGAGACGAACCATTTTGAACATTAAAAGAAGCAGGTTTGGGGTTTGTTATTGAGGCAGAATGTGGTTGGGCCTGGAAAGTGCCAATCACACCGTCAGCTGCATGCAAAGCAACTGGAGTAGTTGAAGTGGTGGAAGTGGGAGGACGAGGTAATTCAAGTAGTAAATCGTAAAGGGTTCCCATTTGTGAATAAACGAGGTCAAGGTATTGAGCTCGACTTATGGCCTTTTCTTCCGTGACTACTCCACCCATGGCGATGTCACGACCGATGTCGTTCACAAATGATTTTGTGAACCATTATGCCAGAAACTGATCGGGGTGTTCGAGTTTAATGAGATGTCATCGCCATCGCCACTCATGAATGTGATCAGATATATGAGTGGCTTTGTTTTGTTTGAAAGAATTCAAAATCTCGGTCCCCGTGTCATAACGAATCGGTAACTGGTAGTGTGTGAGGAAAGCCATAGCTAGGGTGTTGAATTCAGAGAAGAAACTTCCTGACAATTATATATACCACTTCACAGCAGAACCTGTGAGGGTTCGTTGAAAAATACGTAAATGAATAGAGTCATCCATCAATGATTTGGATGAACAACATAGGTGAAAAGTCATAACATGATTATTTGGGTCGTCTCCCGCTTTGTCATCAAATTTAGGAATGTCCGATGGTAGCTTGGCTAGTATAGCAGGCCATTGGGGAGAGTGACAAATTGAATCATTTAAAATCCTTTACAAATCCGGAAGATCCAAAGTGGCTATGAAGGGTAACTGTCGATTCACCTATGGGTACTGGTGGCTTTGGGGAGGAAGCCCTGTAGGCAAACCAGTAGGACCATAAGAAATATGCATATAATGTGAAGAACCAGACAGATCTGGTGGTGGTTGGAGAGGATAGTTGCTCATAGGATTGTACCCTGGAACAGGGACTTGAGTTTGAGCATTCACCCACCAAATGGGATTGAAGGAACCTAGATATGGTTGGCCCATACTAGGGAGTATCATGGATGCATCTGGAAACTGCTACTTGCCAGTCGATTGAGGAGGATGTTGTATCAACTAATTCCAATACTAGGCCAAGGACGGAGGTATGTTTTTCCCATAAGGTGGGGTTGGTCCTCCTATCGAAGGTGGTGTTCCAATTGGGGGTTGTGTTCCAATTGGGATTTGTGTGCCAAAAGGAATTTTCCCACTAAGAGGGGGTTGAGTCACACCACCTTAGTGAAATTGTCCACTGACGGGAATCTGGTAATGTGGTGTGAATGATGGAAAAGTGCCATGAGGATTAAGACTGCTAATGGAAGATGAGGATGGTCCTCCAAAAGGAAATTGAGGGAGTGTCGGAATAAAACCGGGAAGAGAGTGCCTAGAAGAAGAAGGAGCACCAGGAGAGTCGGATGGGGTTTGCGTAGGAGTGGGAATGGAAGCATTCAATGCACGGTATCTAGGTGGTAGTGTTAGAGTGACATTGGGCGTATGTGGTGTGATGATGGGAGAGAGACTAACCACAGTAAACCTGGTTGGAACACTCGTAGTATCTGTGTGATGGGCCATTTCGATAGGGACAATAAAGTGATAGGCGATAGTAAACGGTACTGTCTCTGGATTAGAGATTTGGGAAATCACAGGTGGGGTGATTTCAAAAATCACAGGTGAGCCTGGACCAAAAAGGTCCTATCGAAAAACACCCGTAGACCAAAAAGATCTTGGCCTTCTATGCTTGGAAAGGGTCCAACTGGTGATCTAGAAGATGTAACAACTAAGTCTCCGGAAGAATTCAGTCGCATAAATGGTCGTTCAGAATCAGGGTGAAGTTGAAAGTCCTCTCGAGTATTCGTAATTCAGAAATTCTCTAGAGAGTTAGTTCGTTCCACTTGTGGCGTGGTGACGGTTGTGACTTCACTTTGTCGAGGAGAGCCCTCAGGTGTACTTCTAGGCAAGGGATGAGAAACTTCCAGATGCTCTGGAGATAAACCCTGCATTCTATGTGAATGACGTGGAGGAGCTATTGTAACCGAGTGACAAACTTCATGAAGAAAATCTTATGGTCAACTTTGATAAAAAAACAACACACACTAGTAAACAAAATCTAGGAAGAAACACCAAGAAAACAAGACCTTTTAATTCTGAAGTCACTAGTTGGTGATGAAATCCAACGTCGCAACAACGAGATGAGAAGGGGCTGGGATAGGGTGGAAAAGTTACACTGACGACCTACTTAATAGACTTACACCCTAGTGCAAGCTCCCACACATAATTTTGGGTATACCCTCCAAGGAGCCCGAGTGAGTTTGGTGTACCATGAAGACTTTACCCTTCACAGTCACCTCGTGTAAGAACCTAGAAAGATAGGCCACTAAGGTTATCATTGACAACAATAAAGCCTAGGGGGACAGTCGACAGTCTGATCCACACGCAAGGGCAGGGTATCTAGCCCGAAATCAACTCAAAAGGTTTCCACTCATCATTGTGGGTATACCTCCAAGTGATCCTCGTAATACATGCAATCTCTACATCTATATCAACATAGGAGGGTGAGTAACTCTATCAATATCAATGTGACCTCGTGTTTGACCCTTGTGTGAGAAGGGCTTCCTAGGACAAGATGTTGTAAATGGAATTTAACACTCCTTAACACAAGATGCTATTGTGTGTTTTGTGCTTTGGAGAGTGTATCTCTCTTCCTACTCCAAAGCGCTAGCCTAGCTAAATGTTGGTGTAATAGAGCCTTAGAAAAGAGTTACTAGTTAAATTTTACAATTGCGTAGTGTTATTAAGAGTTGTTGTTACTCAAAGGAAACGGAGATGAAACTGATGTTGTATAAGACTCTGACCCAACGATGCATGGATGAGAATGAAATATATCAATTTTCATTCGATGAATCCTATGTATGGGAGGGAAAGAGAAGTTTTCCGGATCAACCTTAAACTACAATACACAATTTCCTTTAAAATGCAATTGCAACAAATCACACATCAAGAACAATTCTCTATTGTTTCTTTTTCAATAATTTCAACAATTGATTTTCAATGTTTTCGAAAACGAAAATGATTTTGAAAGAAAAACTTTGTTCACTTTTCAAAAAGGAACCACACCATGATGGTGAGAGTGCAAAAAATAAAAAACCAATGAACAAGCAATAGATAAAAAACCCAAACCACTCTTTCAATGGAAACAAAAATAAAAAGAAAACCAAACTAGTCTTTTCAATTGCATAAGAAAAGTGATCTTTCAAAGAATAAGAAAATGATAAAGACAGAGAAGCTCAACTTTCAACCGATCGTCGGTCCTTAACCAAACAAACACACTAAGATTCTGAAATCAGAGAGTATATCTTTGCCGAGAAAAGTCAAGAAATGAAAGTCAAGAAAAAATTGACAGGAAGAGCCTTTGAAATCCTAAGACTATTCGTGCATGAAAACGAAGACAAGAAAAACATGAAACAATGGTCCAAGAAACTCTTTTTAGGCACCTAAACTGATCTGGGTAGCTAAAGATGCAAAAACTCAAATCCAAAATTTTGAAAAAGAGGGTTCGTAGGCCAGCAGTATTACACAGTTTGAGAATAGGTGATTCTCGCAAGTGAGCTTTGAGTAGAGTGCAAGAACCTCGCACTGAACCTAAAAGCAGGGTGTGAACTTAGTATATTCTCGCAGGCCACTATGGAGTGCAGTGCGATAATGTCTGAAAGTAATCAAATTTTTGGAAAAAGACACAAAATTTGAAGAGGCCTCTGGACCCAGACGGTCTATCAGGGTATCCAGACTCAGGGATTGATATGAATGGAGAAAGGTAAGGAAAGAGCAAATGGCCAAGGAAAAATACCCAAAACCACAAAGAACATGGGTTATACCCCCAATGGAGTCGTCAATTTTGGTATCGGACTAATCGGAGGTGCAGACACTAACAGATCTCCCTAGATCCACCTAGATCTAGAACAAAGCAGGATAGGACATGACTCTTTCCCTAAGTTTTGACCATTGAATTAGCTAGTAGGAAGGAACAAGTAACATACCTTAGTATCGCTTCCTAGGGTCTCTGTTGCTCTCGCTTCACTTCGGTGCTCTCGTGAGGTCATGACCAAGACAACACAAACCAACCAAAGTGAAGATAGCAAAATATATTCAACTGTCAACTTATGTGTATGATCAAGGAATTACACAATAAAGTGAGAATATCTTTATGGGAAAGGGACATGCCACTGTATCATATTAATTGAAAGTAGTATATTACAACCTGATCGCCTTGATGTCACAAGCTTCCTTTCAGTGGCTCTTGGCTTCAACACACACACTTTCTCAATCCTTGCATGAAGACGATAAAATCCTCTTGATAGACTTACTGGAGTCTCCAAGCTCCTGTTCAAGCTAATTCCTTCACTCGATTCTTTCACCAATTATCCAATGAATCTTGCTTAACCTTTTCCATGAGAATTCCATCAATATATAGAAGAGAATGAGATGATTACTTGGATAAGAATGATCCCACAATATCAGGGAATCCAATACAAGGATAACCATTCGAATGCCAGCCCATTCTTCTAGAACCATCAAGAATTCATCTTTTTCCAAGCTTTAGAGAAGGTTTAAACCCTAGCTATGTAGCACAGTGTGAGAATTTCTCACCCTAGCTTAAGGCAGCCTGCGAGAATGGGTCATTCTCGCACTCTGGGATACTAGCAACCTGTGAACTCTCTTCAAAAGTAAGTTTTCTGGAAAGAGATGAATGCCACTTTTCTCAGAAGAAAGTTCTTATGAGGAGCCCGAGTACACCATCATCAATGCACCATCATGATGACCAAAATCATGGGTAACAGAAGGAAGGGGCAAGGATGGAGAGTTATACTCTCTCTTGATATTGGAGGATTGTATCTTCCTCTTGGAGGTTTATCCCTCCCTTTACATTTGGAAGCTATAGCTACCTTTGGAAGTCATTACTTCCCTTGAACAATAACTATTNAAGTGAGAATAGCTTTATGGGAAAGGGACATGCCACTGTATCATATTAATTGAAAGTAGAAGATTACAACCTGATCGCCTTGATGTCGCAAGCTTCCTTTCGGTGGCTCTTGGCTTCAACACACACACTTGCTCAATCCTTGCATGAAGAAGATCAAATCCTCTTGATAGACTTACTAGAGTCTCCAAGCTCCTGTTCAAGCTAAGTCCTTCACACAATTCTTTCACCAATTCTCCAATGAATCTTTCTTAACCTTTTCCATGAGAATTCCATCAATATATAGGAGAAAATGAGATGGTTACTTGGATAAGAATGATCCCACAATATCAGGGAATCCAATACAAGGATAACCATTCGAATTCCAACCCATTTTTCTAGAAGATTCCCTTCTAGAACCATCGAGAATTCATCTTTTTCCAAGCTTTAGAGAAGGTTCGCACCCTAGCTATGTAGCATAGTGCGAGAAGTTCTCACCCTAGCTTAAGGCAGACTGCGAGAATGAGTCATTCTCGCACCCTGGGATACTAGAAACCTGCGAACTCTCTTCAAAAGTAAGTTTTCTGGGAAGAGATGAATGTCACTTTTCTCAGAAGAAAGTTCTTATGAGGAGCATGAGTACACCATCATCAATACACCATCATGATGACCAAAATCATGGGTAACAGAAGGAAGGGGAAAGGATGGAGATTTCTACTCTCTCTTGATATTGGAGGATTGTATCTTCCTCTTGGAGGTTTATCCCTCCCTTTACATTTGGAAGTTGTAGCTACCTTTGGAAGTCATTACTTCTCTTGAACAATAACTATTGATTATTTCTCATATATTTTGCATGGTGTATTGTAGTGTATTGTGGTGTATTGGTGTAACTCTTATACTATTGTTCATTGCTCATTGGATATATTTGAATGGTTTAAGTATAATTTGAAAAAGGTTTTAAATTATACTTGATACTGATTCACCCCCCTCTCAGTATCAACAATTGGTATCAAAGTGAGTTACCTTCAGTACAGTTTAACCACTAGAAGGAAGATCCTAAGAAGAAATGGAAGACAAAATTCCAAATGGGATTCCACCATTTGATGGAAGCAATTTTGAATGATGGAGTAATAGAATGGAAACTTACTTGAAAGATCTTGGGGCAGATGTTTGGTTCTCAGTTGCTTCAGGATACAATGGTTTGAAGAAACCAAAGACTTCAGCTCAGAAGGAAGCAAAAAGGAACAACAAATTGGCAATAGATACCATCCTGTATGGATTGACAGATTCGGTGAAATCCAAGGTGGGATCATGTGCATCATCAAAAGAGCTTTGGGAGAAGCTACAAGACCTTTATGTAAGGGAAGACACAGAAGAAGAAGAAGAAGAAGAAGAAGTTGAAGAAAATTACAACATCTCATATTTCAAAGAAGAAAATAGAGGTCAATTCTTTTTCTTTAATTGTGAAGGAGTAGGTCATGTTGAATT
>JZKD02S1613825.1:40284-110615 GCA_000966675.3 Picea glauca
TCAAAGATCGCAGCTCCGTGTTGTCAGAAGCCATGCAGACGCAAAGCCTTTATTGCAGTTTCTTGGTTCCACCGCTGTGTTATTTTGAGTATATGTAGGCATTTTCGCCATTTTTTGTATCCATCGATGGTAGAGCTAAGCTCCCGACTGTAAAGTTTCAGCAAATACTCTAGTTTCCTGGTTATGCCTCTGTGTTTGAGATTTCTTGGTTTATAACAAACAGTTCTTTTTCTTTTCTGTCTTTGTGTCATCTTTTGCTGGAGGATTCACAGTAGTGCAGCTTGTTACAATAAAGGATTTGTTGTGGCGTTGTCGTGCCCTCTGGTTTTCTGTATTTGAATGTAAAAGGATTTTGCGTTCGGATGCATTTCTCCCTTAATCTGTTGCATACCTGATGCATGTAATAGATCATTACGCTCTTCTTGCGTAAGTCTTCCACCTACTCTCCTTTACTACGACTCACTGTTTGGAGTTTATCAGGACCTCACTCTTTCATGCATGCCCGGTTTGGTTTTCGAGTTGATACGACGCTGTTTTGAGCTTCCCTCCATTTGATCACCTTTAAAAAAAAAAACAAACCGTGACATTAAATCTGATGGGCTTCGGGCTTTGCTCCTGCTAGCAATCCAGGGGTGACTTCCGAATGCCAACAAAAAATCAAAAGGATGCAACCAGGAAGACACTGATGGAGGAAGAACATGGTAGTTTATCATAACAGTGATGAGACTGGTAAGCCATTGATGAACATTATATCACTGCAATAAGTTTCTGTAGAAAAGATTTATATTTCAGGGTGGTTGGGAGGTGCTAGGGAGGACTATTTTCCTTAGAGGTTCAAGTGGGTGATTGAACAAAGGGAGTTGTAGCTTCCATCTGGTTGCAGCCAGAAAAACTAGGGTGGCAGGGTGGTGCAAGGGAGAACATTCGTTCTCTTTTATATAGGTTGGTGCCTGTGTGACTGGAACTTAGTGCTTCCATCTAGTTGGTGTTGGAACACTTAGGGAGTTGTTTCTTCCTTCTAGTGGGTGCTAGAGAAACTAGGGAGTAGGTGCTTCCTTCTAGTGAGTGCTAGAGAAACCAGGGAGTTGGTGCTTCCTTCTAGTAAGTGCTAGAGAAAACAAAGAGTTGGTGCTCTCAACAAGTTGCATCTTGCAAAACAAAGGTTGTATCCTCACAATGAGTTGGATCTCATAAGGATGATAATGTACAGAATGTAAATATTACTTATCATATAAAGAAGAAGAGGTTTTTACCCTTTATGGGTTTCGTCAGGAAATATCTATCTCTATGTATTTCATGTGTGTGGATGATGTTGAATGTTCTATTGCTTACTTCCCTTCTTTATTGTGATTGTCATGAAGTGCTTTGTAAAGAGTTTAAAATGAGCACAATTGTTTAAGCTCAGTAACAACTAATTCACCCCTACCCCCTCTCAGTTTTCCAACATTGTGTTAAGACCTGGGCGTGCATTTTCGTCATGCCCTGGTTTCATGCATTTTTAAATCATTTTTCCCTTTATGCATTTTTTTGCATTTACAAAGCAGTTTTTAACCTTATGCAATGTAGAGGGTTTTTGGTTTCAAAATGCACAACTAAAATATGAATATATGTAAAATGATAAAATACAAACTTCACAACTTTTATCACTCAATTTGGAGGTCATATGATTCCTAGGCGTGCATTTCATAGTAATCTAGTTTTACCATCCATTTTGCAAAAAGTCTTGAATTTGGGTTCAAGGTAGAAGTCCTTTTTAATTTGAAAATGCACTCCAAATGATATAGATAGATTCAAAATTTTATTAAATTCACCCCAAAAATTATATCACTAATTTTGGACCTATATAGAAGCATGGTCGTGCTTTTCCATTAGGGTAGTTTCCATTGATTTCTCTCTCAATTTATAAGTTAGATTTTGTCTCTTTTAAAAAAAAACCACTTGTATGTTTGAAAACACAACAATAAATATGTAGACATGTGTAAGATAATATAAGACACCCTCAGAAACTTGAATCACTCAAATTGCAGGAGTGTTAATACTTGGGAGTTCATTTTCATCATGCCTTAGTTTCATGCATTTTTAAGCATTTTCCCCTTTATGCATTTTTTTGCATTTACAAATTAGTTTTTAACCTTTATGCACAATAGAGGGTTTTTGGTTTCAAAATTCAAAACTAAAGTATGAATATATGTAAAATAATAAAATAAAAATTCAACAACTTGTATCACTCAATTTGGAGGTCATATGATTCTTAGGCATGCATTTTATAGTAATCTAGCTTTACCATCCCTTTTACAAAAGGTGTTGAATTTGGGTTCTAGGTAGAAGTCTTTAGATTCTGAATGTTATTAAATTCACTCCAAAACTTAGATCACTAAATTTGGATCTATATAGAATCATGGGTGTGCATTTCCATTAGGGCACTTTCTACTAATTTGGACTTTTAATTTACAAGGTAGATTTTGCCTCTTTTACACAACAACCACTTTTATGTTCAAAAACACAACAATAAATATGCAAACATGTGTAATATAATCTAAGACACCCTCATAAACTTGAATCACTCAAATTGCAAGTGTGTTAAGACCTGGGTGTGCATGTTTCATCATGCCATAGTTTCATGCATTTTTTTTAGCATTTTTCCCTTTATGTTTTTTTTTTTGCATTTGTAGCAGAGTTTATGTCTTTAGAAAATTTATGCACATATGAATGGTGTTTGTAGGAAGATGAATGAAAATGGATGTTGACACCATAACTTCAACCAACCTCTATTTAATGATTCCTATTTTTTATCTTTAACATTCATTTTAATATCTCATGCTTCTCATGTTATAAGGTAACATTTTAATATGTAATGATTCTTATATCGTGGTAGGGTGATCGTGGGAAGACACCGGTGACACAGGCGTGAGCTGCCACCTCCGACAAACTCCTAGCCCACTCACAAGATTGATCGAAATTCACTTTCTGCTGACCCGAAGCGGCTCCTTGGATTCCTTTCTGGAACCTCTGTGAAAACATGACCCATAGGTCTTTCTTCTTTCTTCACGGCCTCTACACCTAACCGTGGTTGTCCCCGACTCAGTTTCAGAGTTCGGGGTTTTGTCCTTCTTGATGTCGAGAGTCACTGTCCTCTCGAATCCTTGATCACCGATGATCTCCTTTCGTGCTAGCCCCTCCGAGCTATACTCTCACCATATGACCAACTTCCGTATGACCGCAGTCAAACTTCCCATCGGGGTTTCGGTCCTGTCGATGCCGAAACACGTATGTCCACGGGACTCGTGATGCGTCGATCCCCGATGCGCCTATTCTCCACACGCTATCCCTCCTGGCTTAGCTCCTGGTCCATGTGACCGCAGTTGAAACTCTCATCGGGGTTTTCCCTATCGCAATATCGAAGGGTATGGACTCCTTGTCCCCAGGATTCCCGATTTCCCGATTTTGAATATGCTCCTTTATGCACTAGCCCCTCCCGGCTAGACCATGGTCCATACAACCGCCTCTTATATGACCTCAGCCAAACCTCTGCATTGGAGTTTCAGGGTTTTCAATGTCAAAATGGACACACCCACAGGATTTGTGATTCTCCGATTCCCGATATAATCCTTTTCCGATCTTAGCCCCTTCCGGCTATGCAATGGTCCATGTGGCCACTACTGTGAAGGTAGTCAAACCTCTCATCGGGGCTTCGGGGTTCGCGGTTTCAAAATGCAAATTTTTCGCATCCACAATATCCCCGATATGCTGATCCTCCGATGGCTCTCGACCTCCTCCTCTACTATGATGACAGCTGGCTCCCACTACGGTGCCTCTCCTCAGCCTGATGTGCTGACAACTAGCCCCCACTGATTGGGGTTTCGCGTTTTGCGATTTCAAAATGCACAAACCCTTGTCCCTGGGATCCCCGATATCCCGATGACTCAAACTCTGATGGACGCTTCCCTGTCGGGACTTCCTCCGATGGCGCTAGATGATTTCCACGCATCCTCCTCAAATGGGCGGTCCCGATTATGTTGGGATTTCATGACTTTCAATATCCTGGTTCTCACGACCTCGATAATCTCGATTTCCCGATGGCCGATATCCCGATGGCTAAACCTCATGTAGCTTCTGTCCAATCTGATGGCTGTCGGGTATTTTGCCTAGATCTGACGGCCCAGATCTATTCTTCTTGTGTGCTCCTCCTTTAGAGGATAAACTTTGTGCTCCTTCTCCTGATACAACAGATGACGGGACTTCTGTATGAGATCTGACAACTGTCGGTCTCCTCCTTCTGTAGGCTCCTCCTGAGCTCCTCCTGGACGTGTAAAACAACGGTCCAGATCTGTTCTCTAGCTGATATAACAGGTGACGTTGCTCCTCCTGAGCTTCTGTGTGCTTTCTTCCTGCCTTGGGAGAATTTCCAAGGTTCCAAAGGCCTCGAACTTTGCTTCATCTCTGCGAACTCCACGACTGTGAGTTCTGCTGTGCGTATGAGAATGCTGCCCTTCCTGAGCTTCTATCTTTAAATCCTCAAAAGATTCTCCTGCACTCCTGCACTCCTGCACTCCTACAGAGTCTTCTCCTATGCACGTTGGTTCTATCTCTTCTGAGATTCTAAAATCGTTCAGACCCCTAAGGGATTTGATCTTTCTTCTCCCACAAATGGAGAATAAAATGCCTTTCTGGCTCTCCTTCGCTCCACGCTCAAGCAACCTCCTTGCTGAGTCCTTCTGGGTGTTCAACAACCCAGTGAAGATCCTTCAGTGGATTCTTCCTTTGATTTACAGAACTCAAAGAGTTCTCTTCTTTCCTGTGCCTGCCTGCACACTGAATCGATGCCCTCCTGGCAGAGTTCCTTCTCTTCCACAGAACACTCAACCATTTTGTCTTCTTCTCTTGTGCACCTATGCACTTGCTCGATGCCCACTTGGCAGAGCTCTCAGAATCCTCAGCAATTCTACTTCTCCTTCTAACTCTCAGCAGAGTTCTTCCTCCAGCACCTCGTGCTTACGCTCAATGCCCACCTGGCAGAGCTCCACAGAACTTACAGCAAAGTTCTGTCTGCAACTGTGTTTCAACTACACAGCCTTGTCTCCTGAGGTGTTCAGTAACCTCAAAGGTCTTCCTCCTGAGTTGTTGACTCCAGCCCTATGCCTCAGCATGCCTTTGTCTGAACCCACAGTGTTCAGAAGTGCACCCTCTGTGCACCGGTATTCAGAGACCGCAGTACTCTGTCACACCCTCCTGGCATGAAACCTCAAAGACCTTCACCTGAAATCAAACACACTTCTGTAGAATGCATCAACAACCATACATTCAAAACACATATAGAGAACACACTCAGACATCCATATGACACAGAATGACATGCAGGAAAAACTGCTCTGATATATTAACAATGGAAAATGCATGTTTGTACAAGGTGTTCTCGAGCTCTCTCTGGCTCTTCTCTTACAACCATTACTACTCAAAATGAGATCTGAAAATTCTCTTTTACCTGAGGGGTTCATCGAGAAATTCCCTCTAGGTCTACCTACCCTATTCAATTACATTAAATGGTTGTCTAGTCCAGCATCTAGATCTAGATCTCAGCCTATCTAGCATTAAAACCGATCTTATCTAGAGCCTACACAAAGGCATGGCTTCCATGGCTCACCAACCTAAGCATTAAATTGCATTCAATTCAAATTTAAATGAGGTTGCGCCTCTCTTTAATGTGCGATTTGAATTCACGGACGTGGCTGGCTAGCTGGCTGGCTGACATGGAGAGATGCTCCTGCATAAAACTCCTCAGCTACAAAATCATGAGCTCCTACTCATGCGCTTCCCCTCCAAGCGGTTGGAAATCCTCCTGGATCCCAAACAAATATCTAGAGCTTCCCATTTGCTCCATTCTGCTATTGCTCCTGCTTCTGCTACTCCCCTGCTGCTGTTGTTGCTCTTCTGCTTAGCCTCTCCCTGCTGGCAGTGTCTGTTGACTTCAACATCAACTCCATGATTTCCTTGATCACTTCGTCCAGTTGCTCCAGTGGTTGGCTCTGTTTATGCAGTCTCCTCAGTTGCAAAAATTTTCTGCAATTGGGCAGATCGCTATGATCTCCCATGCTATCTTCTTCATCTTCATCTGTGGCCTCAAGTTGCCACTCTGCTGTAGACTTCAGTCCTGCAGTCTCCCCTTGACTGACTTGCTATTCAGTCACCTTCCCTGACAACTCAACTTCTGTCAGTTCTCTTGTTGGCTCTAGATTGTTCAGCCAATCCTCCAGCATTTCTAGCTCTATCTCCCATGGAGTGATAATTTTTTCTTCTACTGTCAACTTTAGTGCTACAACTTCCTCAGCTTCTTGGTTGAAGTCATTGAGCCATCCCTTGGAATTCTCACTCTCTTTTCCTTCTTCTTTTACTTCTGCTTGGGTAGTCTCAAATACCTACTCCAATTCTTCTTCTTTTCTGACAGTCATCGTCAGCTGTGACTGTTCTGCTGCTGCACTATCTGCAACACCGATTTCTGCCTCCTCCTGGGCACATGGTAGGAATATCCCAATTCCCCGAATCATCAAAAGATCATCCTGATCTTTCACCTCTGTTAGCTGCATCTGCTGATCCAAATTTTTCTTTGAGCTCACCTGCTCTGTTAGCTCCCCTGGCTGATTCCAACTCACTTCTGAGTTTATGAGACCCACAGATAGTCTCATCTGCTCATCCCTGCCCACCTAGAAACATGGGATTCTTTTGCTGCCCTCCTGGAAGACTATGAGATCAACCGGTCCCATCTTCATCAGCAACCCTTGCTGAATCAAACTCTCCTCTAAGCCCATGAGACTTTCAGACACCTCGCATGCTCATCTCTGCCCACCTGGCAGTCTGAGATGCTTCCGCTGTCCTCCTGGAAGCCTTCGAGATCCCACAACGATCTTCTTTCATTGCCTAGCTGGCAATGTGAAATTCCTTGGTTGTCCTCCTGACAATCCGTGAGATCCCACAGTGATATCAATCTGTTGCCCTCCTGGAAAACATGAATTTCTACTTCTCTTCCCTCTTGGCAATTCTTGAGATCCTCAGTTGATCCCCATTCAAATTCTTCATCATCGAGACCTCTCCCAGTCTCTAGCTCACAGTGATAAATCATCTTTTCCTCTGTGGCCTTGAGGTCTTCAGCATACCTCAACCATCTTTTTAACAGCCTGCGCTGTCTCATGACCATCAGCTGCTTGACTGGCCATTTTTCTTTTGGCATCTTTCATGGGCCATTCATACACCCATCTCGGCTCCTTGTCCTGCCGCATCCTCAATGCAAGACTTTCTATATCTGCCCTTAATTCAGCAAGCTTCTCTACTTGGCTCTTCCTCCTACGACCTTCAGTAGCCATCTTGCTGCCTTTGCCTGCTCTCCCAACAATCCTGTTGCCGCCACTCGGCACTAAGAGTTCTACCACCTTCATCATCTTACAATCTCCCTGACTGCCTTTCTCGACTACTGCTTTCCTGCAAACAATCGTCATAGATTCTCCAATGCTCTGTCTTCCTCATGCTTTCTTCTTGCTTCACCTGAAATATACAGATGAAGTTCCCGCTCTGATACCACTTGACGTAGGTGCGAGCTGCCACCTCCGACAAACTCCTAGCCCGCTCACAGGATCGATCAAAATTCACTTTTTGCTGAGCCAAAGCGACTCCTTGGATTCCTTTCTAGAACCTCTATGAAAACCTGACCCACAGGTCTTTCTTCTTTCCTCATGGCCTCTACACCTAACCGTGGTTGTCCCTGACTCAGTTTCAGGGTTTGTGGTTTTGTCCTTCTTGATTTCGAGAGTCACTGTCCTCTATAATCCCCAATCACCGATGAGCTCCTTTCGTGCTAGCCCCTCCGAGCTATACTCTCACCATATGACCACCTTCCATATGACTGTAGTCAAACTTCCCATCAGGGTTTCGGTCCTATCGATGCCCAAATCCATATGTCCATGGTACTCGTGATGCATCAATCCTTGATGCACCGATTCTCCACACGCTAGCCCTGATGGCTCAGCTCCTGGTCCACGTGACCAGTCCCCGTGACCGCAGTCGAAACTCTCATCGGGGTTTTCCCTATCGCAATATCAAAGGGTATGGACTCCTTGTCCATGGGATTCCCAATTTCCTGATTTGTGATATGCTCCTTTATGCGCTAGCCCTCCTGGCTAGACCATGGTCCATACGACTGCCTCCTATATAACCTTAGCCAAACCTCTGCATCGGAGTTTTGGGGTTTTCAATGTCAAAATGCACACACCCATGGGATTCATGATTCTCTGATTCCCAATATGATCCTTTTCCGAGCTTAGCCCCTTCCGACTATGCAATGGTCCATGTGGCCACTGTTGTGACCATAGTCAAACCTCCCGTCGGGGCTTCGGGGTTCGCGGTTTCGAAATGCAAAGTTTCCACGTCCACAGGATCCCCAATATTTCGATCCTCCAATGGCTCTCGGCCTCCTCCTCTGCTGTGATGACAACTGGCTCCCACTATGACGCCTCTCCTCATCCTGATGTGTTTACAACTGACCCCCACTGATCGGGGTTTTGCGTTTCGTGATTTCAAAATGCACAAACCCTTGTCCCCAAGATCCCCGATATCCCGATGACTCAAACTCTGATGGACGCTTCCCTATCGAGACTTCCTCCAATGGCGCTAGATGATTGCCACGCGTCCTCCTCAAATGGGTGGTCCCGATTATGTCGAGATTTTGTGACTTTCAATATCCCGGTTCTCACGACCTTGAGAATCCAGATTTCTTGATGGCCGATATCCCGATGGCTAAACCTCGTGCAGCTTCTGTTCAATCTGACGGTTGTTGGGTATTTTGCCTAGATCTGATGGCCCAGATCTGTTCTTCTTGTGTGCTCCTCCTCCAGAGGCTAAACTCTGTGCGCCTTCTCCTGATCCAATAGCTGATAGGAATTCTGTATGAGATCCGATGACTATCTCTCTCCTCCTTCTGTAGGCTCCTTCTGAGCTCCTCCTGGACGTGTAAACCAACGGTCCAGATCTGTTCTCTAGCCGATCTAACGACTGACGTTTCTCCTCCTAAGCTTCTGTGTGCTTTCTTCCTGCCTTGGGATAATTTCCAAGGTTCCAAAGGCCTCGACCTTTGCTTCGTCTCCACAAACTCCATGACTATGAGTTTTTCTACACGTATGAGAACACTGCCCTTCCTGAGCTTCTGTCTTTAAATCCTCAAAGGATTCTCCCAACTACTGCACTCCTGCAGAGTCTTCTCGTGCGCACACTGATGCTATCTCTTTTGAGCTTCTGAAATCGCTCAGACCCCTAAGGTATTTGATCTTTCTTCTCCCACAGATGGAGAATAAAATGCCTTTCTGGTTCTCCTTTGCTCAAGCAACCTCCTTGCTGAATCCTTCTGGGTGTTAAACAACCTAGTGAAGATCCTTCAGTTGATTCTTCCTTTCATTTATAGAACTCAAAGAGTTATCTTCTTTCCTGTGCTTGCCTGTACACTGACTCGATGCCCTTATGGCAGAGTTCCTTCTCTTCCACAGAACACTCAATGGTTCTGTCTTCTTCTCTTGCGCACCTATGCGCTTGCTCAATGCCCACTTGGCAGAGCTCTCAGAATCCTCAACGATTCTGCTTCTCCTTCCAACTCTCAGCAGATTTCTTCTTCCAGCACCTTGTGCTTATGCTCAATGCCCACCTGGCAGAGCTCCACAGAACTTACAACAAATTTTTGTCTGCAACTGTGTTTCAGCTACACAGCCTTGCCTCCTGAGGTGTTCAGTAACCTCAAAGGTATTCCTCCTGAGTTGTTGACTCCAGCCCTATGCCTCACCACGCCTTTGTCTGAACCCGCATTGTTCAGAAGTGCACCCTCTGTGCACTGGTATTCAAAGACTGTAGTACTCTGTCACGCCCTTCTGGCATGAAACCTCAAATACCTTCACATGAAATCAAACACACTCCTACAGAATGCATCAAAAACCATACATTCACAACACATATAGGGAACACACTCAGACATCCATATGACTCAGAATGATATGAAGGGAAAACTGCTCTGATATATTAACAATGGAAAATGCCTGTTTGTACAAGGTGTTCTCGAGCTCTCTCTGGCTCTTCTCTTACAACCATTACTACTCAAAATGAGATCTGAAAATTATCTTTTACCTGAGGGGCTCATCGAGTGCTTCCCTCCGGGTCTACCTACCCTATTCAATTACATTAAATGGATGTCTAATCCATTATCTGGATCTAGATCTTAGCCTATCTAGCATTAAAGCCGATCTTATCTACAACCTGCACAAAGGCACGGATTCCATGGCTCACCAACCTAAGCATTAAATTACATTCAATTCAAATTTAAATGAGGCTGCGCCTCTCTCTAATGCACAATTTGAATTCACGGACGTGGCTGGATGGCTGGCTGGCTGACATGGAGAGATGCTCCTGCATCAACTGGCCTCAGAGCAGGTAAAGGACTAATAATATCCATATCCATTTAAAGTGAATTTTATAAAAAAAAATTATAATTGAATTAATTTTTTTTTTTTGATATATGTAGTTGTCAACACTTGATGTACTTGATAATGTCAAAAATGATGATAACATGTTTGAATTGGACCCGATTGAGACAATTAAAAATATTTTGAGAAAAAAAAAGCATCGAACTTACTGAATTGTTTACACGTGAACCAATGGAGGAGACCACACAAAGATGTAGAGTTTTGATGGAGGAAATAAAATTATTTGCAGTAAGAACCATTTTTTAAAATGGTTATTTATCACATATGTTCAATTATGAATTTTGTTTTTCTACTTTTATATGATCTCAATAAAATCTGTTTTCTTTTTATAGGAATTATTAAAAAAACTTCAACAGCCTACTCTTGAGGATGGTGTTGGTAGCAGCAATGCTCAAATACCACAACATCTTGTTGTGGTGGGAAATCCCTCTATGGACTAGCATTTAGGGTTATATTATGCATACAGATAAGACCGAAAGAATCCTACTTTCTAGCTTCATCCCAGACCTAATCCCCATTTATTTCAAGCAAATACATGGTTAAATGAACATATCTTGTTCTGGACATTTGATGTCGATCCTTCTTCATGCTTGATCGCTTGTTAGCAACTATCCTCCCAAGGCTGAACTGCATACAAAACAAGCAACAAACTCTACATGCATTTGTTCTACAGATTAATGGGTTATAGATTCAAACATATATTCACTAAAATATGAGGAACTCATATAGTGGGATGGGAAAAACATTTCTTTATTATTAACTTTAATGAATCAACTTACAATGTCGAGACAGGCCACTACTCCGAGAATCTTGATCCTGGGCTCCTTTTCAAATGTCCTCCAACTTCTTTGCTTTGTATCTCTCTTTGCACAAGGATGGCTAAAGGGTTGGGAGAATGGGAATGTGCAATTGGGCAGAGTTTCTTTACTCTTATTCTCCTCCTTCCAAATGGGACCCCTAACCCTTCTTTTATAGGCTAGAAGAAGCTAGGTATTTGGATGAACTCTCGGCCATGCATGGTTGGGAGTTTCAGTTAACTCACCCAAAGCTGTGTGTTCCGTCGACAACTTTCCTTTTTTCATGCTTTTGTAGGTCCACGCAGGCTGTTTTAGGTCAGCTAGCATGTACACGCGTGTAGTAATGGAGTAGGGCATATGGGCCCTTATAAAAGAGGTTTTTTAAAGAGTTGTTTAGCAGTGCTTTGGCAAAGAAAGGATCTGAGATGGCCTGATGCCAGGTAATCATGTATGGTGAAAATTAGGGTTATAACACATCCTACCACGAGATACATACTCGCAAGGCTATTTGGCTCTATGCTTGTGGATGATAGCCTCATGATTGAGATGAGTGAACCTTTTGGGGCCCATGACACACCCTCAATGTAGTGCACGTTAGACCAAGCAATTGATGGTGGAGATGAGGCAATTGGTGATTCTACAAATTTATTTCCTGGATCGTTATGTGTTACTGGCAATGGAACATTGGTAGTTACCTTTTTGGTGGAAGAGAACATAGTTCCGATCAAGATACAAAAAATCCTAGGTATTTATTAAGGTCTTAATTATTTCCTGTTATCTAATTGAAACACACTTCTCTACGATTATTTTAAATTTATGATCATCTTGTTTTGCATGAAAAAACACCTTTTTTAATCATATGAATGACAAGGCTTTAGATATTTTTAGGCCCACCATACGCACATGGTGGAATGCTCATAATCCTAGTTTGAAGAAGGAACTTATTGACCACTTGATCGACCTGTTTGGTGATTCCTTTAATAAAATTGGAGTCACCTCATTAGCTGATACATATTTGAAATAGGTGAGGGATCAATATAGGGTTCATTTGCAAACAAATCCTAGGTATGATCATCCTCCAATGATTCTTGAGATTGAGTGGGAGAATCTATTGGAGGATGCAAAGGAGAAGACAATGAGAAAATAAGGAAAGATGCCACTTGGAACAGGAAGGTATATCATATTTTGAATTTAATATGCTGAATTTTTGTTAGTTCTATATACAAATTGTGATATACAACCTATTGGAAAATTTTTCTAGGCTCCCAGACACGTCAAAAGAAACCAAGGAAAAACTAGAAAAATATGGGCAACACAAACTTGGCTAGGGTGGTTACGTTAAACGAAAAGCAAAAATTTTAAGTAACAAATAATTAAACCATATTATTTCTATCATCATCCAAATTTTATTTAATTGCATCCAATAAGCCAAATTTGAGATCTTGTGCAATGCAGGGGGCTCAATTCAAAACTGCGACCATAGAATAAAACCTTCGGCTTGGTTTCAAGTGTGGCTTTCAAGCCGACAAAGCATGGGGTAAACACAATATACCTCTTTGAATGAAATTGTAAGTAAAATCAATGGAATTTAATTTTTGATTACTTGTAAAATCTATTCACGATTGATTTCACCCATAAATAAATGAATCTTTCTATTTTAAGCAAGAGAGAAACAACAATAATGAGGCCAATAGTGGACAACAACCCTATAACAATGGAGTGCAGTTCAATGATGGTGGTGTGCAACCCGGACATGATGGTGAAGTGCATCCCGATGATGGTGGTGTGTAGCCTAACCATGACGATGGAGTGCAACCCAATGATGGTGGTGTGCAGCCCGACCATGACGGTATTGTGGCTATAAAATCAGAAGTATGAATTAATAAAATTATTAATATTTACTCGCAGATGTCATACTTATAACTTTTCTTGTTTTGATGGCAGAGTATGTAGATGAGAATGCTTGGAAAGGGAAATAACACATTGCAGCCGAACCAATGGTCTTGACTAATCAACCTGGTAAAGAACCTTGTAATGATATTTTCATTAATGAACTACTTGTGTGAATAATAACTAACCATATCAATTTAACACTTTTTTGTTATTGTAGTCGAGGTCCATCATTAGTGTCCTACATGCCATGTAGAGTACCCCACTAGACGTATAATGTGTCATAGCATGAATATTGAATCAAAACCAAGAGAGGGCCCAACAAATGAAGAAGATCTAGACTTGGATGAACCAATCAATAGATTTTTGAAAATGAAAAAATAGAAAAATAAGCGATTGTATATATTATGATCATAAACATGTATAATGGAAACATATTTTGATGATAAAATGTATTAATGTATACTATTTCTTGCTACCTTCTTATGGATGTATGTCATATGTTTTGTATATACAAAACCACATATCTCCACACACATTCTTTCTATTATTTACTTTTAAGTTTTGTTTGACTACTTCCTATGCATGAATCTTACTATGCCACTTTCAATTATTTTCCAATAGATATATTGGATATGGGGAATTGAGAGTGACGTGGGGGAGGGGAGGGGCCAGATGAGCTTCCACCTTCACTAGGTTGGCCCTGATAAATAGAGAATAAATTATTCTTGAAACCAAGAGAATCACATTCATGTATTCCACTTTAGTGTTTTGAGAGTCTTGTACATGTCGATATGTCTGTTTATTTATTTAATTATTATTTAGTCATATAACCTTATATTCTCTGATGATTTCTGAAGGCGTTCACAAAAATTGGACTACAAAGATGTTTCTTTTAGACACATTTCATGTTTTTCTCATGGGAGCTTGATAACATTTTGCCCATAGGCCAATGGGTAGAGTTGTAGATGTTACAACTTTGCCCAATGACATGATGCAAGTGAATAATTTGTTTGCATGTTTATCTTTTAAACCATATGCTAAATCAATTTCCCTCTGAGTAAGATTGGTATCTTTATTACGATGATATTCTTTAAGAAAAGTAGCCACCGCTTCCCATGATAACCTACTATTACATTGTATATTATATCGATCTATCCATACTTTCATCCAAACGAGATTGTTTTTGACGTATAAATGTATTGCATCCCACTCTCGACCAATTGTATGAAAAAAAGAATAAAAATTAGAAATTAGAGTAAAAATTAAATAATAATTGATCATAGAAGCTAAATAAAACTAAATAAGTACAATATAGAAACAAATCAATATTAATGCAAAGTATTATAGATCTCTACCAACTAATTAACTTTCACTTTCCTCATTCTACCTTTCCCGATCAAGACCTCTCCTTCAAATTTGTTAATGGAATTGAGATCCCAAATCTAAGGCACCTTCATGATTTTTTGTTGCTAATTTAGGAAGATACTGAATAATATACAATGAGAATTGATATACAATATAGCCCTCCACCCTAGATCCCTGAGGACGTACTCTCTGTCTAACGAAGGCCTTCAATGACTTCAAGTGCCTCTCCACCATCCACATCGACCTTGTGTGTACAGGTCCACACATTTTAATCTCCTCAACTTGGTATGAGGTAGTGTTCTTGTGCATTGAAAAATGTCGGAGGTAGATACTTTTTATTTCTCACATTAGTCGAGGCATTTCTCTACTTCAATATTTTATATATTCTTTATTGATTTCTTTAGATGAAAACCACCTACACATGATATAACAAATCGGATCATAGGTTTCAACAACAATGTCGTATACACATTAAAATTATAAAAATAGATGTAAACAAGTTGAGAAACAACAAATTTTCATATAAATCATTAATACTTACCTCATGTATTTTCCAAGATCATATATAACCTGTTTTACATTGTTGTCAAAGATTTTAGGTAGAGATAGAGGTAGAACATACTGTAACAACAAAGGGATCATTAATTTTTAGGAAAAGAAAGCCATATTATAATACTAAAAAGTAATTTATAATTACCAATATAGAAATATACGTCCAAAATAATTACCTTAATGAAGGTATGCCAGTCATGAGTTTTCACCCTGCCAAATTCACCTTTATTCGTTAAGATATTCTTTATGTTTGAAGAAAATACTGTGGGAAATTTAATTTTTTGAATGACCTCTTTTACAACATTTCTTTCCTAATATGTAAATAACCATGGAAGACTATTTCGGTGTACTACATTGCTGTTTGAATAAATCACATTTTGCAATGCATGATTGGCTTCCGCAATGTCAGTACAAATTTTGACAATTTTTTCTTTGTCACTCCTTCCATCTAAAATTATCCACAATGTTTCTATTACATTCTCCCCGATATGAATAGTATCAAACAAATGATTTATTTGTAGGTGCTCATAGTAGGGTAACCAATTGAATTGTACAGGGTGGATTTTCATTCCTCGTGGAATCCCATTAATGCCTTGATGACATTTATGGAAATTAATTAATGTGTTTACAACAATAATTGTTAGATACAATAAACAAATTTTGATATAAATTAAAATAGTAAAACATTAATATATATGCAGACAAATAGACTAAATGATTACCTTGACAGTTTAACCTATTATATTCCAACTTCCATAGGTGAGGTGTCATTCTTCGTGATTTTATTCAAGTCTCTTCTTTCGAATTGAAAAAATGTTTTTCTGTAGTTTGATACCTATGGTTCTTAGGGAGGAAGTGCCTATACTTTTCAAATACATCCTTTCCTAGACTTCTTAAATGACACGATTTCATCCTAGGACCACAAACTTGACATGCACATTTACCCTTTGTTTGAATATCTACAAAATTTTATGGATGCTTTGGGGAAAAATCCCCCTAATCAAGTTCTAGTGACTAGGTAGAGAAATGACACCTTAAAAGACATAATTACTCCCATTCCAACCAAATCTAACAAGACCTAATGAAAATTAAGGAAAGGGAAGGCAAATCAAGGTATGCACCTTAAGTCCTTTCATTTGTAGTATATCCTTTCCTCTCATTTTTCACTACTGGATTTCATGCCTCCTCCCAGTGATGGCCCAAAACAACCTTAGAGAATAATAAACAACAACATATGCATAATCACAAAGATCATTTAAAGGCCTAAATATTCATCAAAGCAATTTAGAAACATAAAAATGAAGAAACATAGATTTGGGACAAGAGAATTCTCTTTTATTGAAAGCAAGATGATAAGATACAACTTTAATCTTGTCGACATCGCTCCACGAACCTTGCCCGAGTTCCTCTAATTATAATCTAAGTGCACCAATCCTAAAATGATATCTTCACAACCAACATGCCAATAGAAGGAAGAGGATGGATTGTAGAAGGAGGATGAATGATTGGGAATGCTGAGGATGAAAACTTAGAACATGATGCAAAGGCTTGGAATGAAAGGGAGAAATTTGGCAGAGTTCACTTGCGTCTTCTTTCATATGTTCAAATGACCCCCCCTAGGGCCCTTTTTATATGGAAAAAATGATGGTTATTCGATTGTCAAAAGGGATACATGAGGTAAAATGGTTGTGCAACCCAAAATAGTTCGTAAACTCCATTGGAAAGTGTGGAATTGTTTGTTTTTTGCAACTTTTGTGAGTATACACAGGCTATCTATGTATCAGGTAGTGTACATACATAGGATTCCTATATATCAGGTAGCATACACATTGGAAAAGAGAGTTTTTAAGAAGGAAAATTAGCAAAAGTGGTTGACAAATGTGTAAATGAGTAGACCAATGTAAAAAATGCATAGCCATGGATTTTTTGGCCATAACAAATGCCCCCTAATGTGTGAGGTAAGAAGAGAAACATATGGTCAAAATACATTACAAAATATTTGATAAAGTGACAAGGCATTGAGTCGAGTGAGTCCAAATGAGTATTCATGAGCGTTTCATTTACATAATAATAATAATAATAATAATCACTGAGGTGGGAACACCCATGCTCGGGACAAACTAAGAATGGATGTGAATCAAGTACACTGCAGATCCATGTCATATATAGTAATCATGGCTACATGAATAATATGTATGCCAATAAAAATCGTAGCCACAAATAATACACAACGGATCTACATCTCAAAATCACCAGAAGATATACAAATACAATGCCATATGAATCTTCAGGAGGCATCAATGCCTGTAGCTGGAGATGATAGCTTCATGACTTGAGAAATACCTTCAAGGTATTCAAAACTCAAGTAGGAGTATAATAGGAGTGTAAGACTCACTACCCTCAGGTCTTTGACAAGCTATTGCAAAATGACTGGAGGATCTCGAACATCAAGCACATAACTTCATTGATTCTGAATGTGGACTTGACATGACTCTCGGGATGGTCGACTCATGAATTTCAAGAGACTTATCGCAGAATTATCGACTCAAGTTGTAATACTTTTCCTTGGGCAAGAGGATGACATATGAAAAGACTCAGTAATCATGTTATTGACATAAGTCTTTGGCACATGAGGCACCACACAGTCTCCATATGTTTGGAAGAGTAACCAAATGGAGGAGGACACACATCTATGTAATGAGAACAACTTCCTAAGTTCATACTAAATCCCAATGCTTGTAGAACAAACTAAAGGATGTGCTTTGTCCAAGGGTGACTAGATTGATGCTAGTAAAGGAGAATGTTTTCCATCCCCTCTTTTTTGGAATATTTGATTTTTTGTCTTTTTCATATATTTAACAGGCTTGAAAAATAATAAAATAACTCTAAGTTACAAAGGAGGAACGAGTGTCGCGGGCAATAAAATTAGTTCCAAGATCATGGAACATATTGATGCTCAGTTAAAGGAGACATGTGCATGATAGGGACACTCAGGAAAATTCCTCCATGGGTCAGGGTGTCATATCACAAAGGAAAAAATGTTGAAAGGAATGCACCTAAGTTATTCTCTAAAAGTTAATCATCATCAAAATGGAGTTGGCATTAGGCCAAAGATGCAAGAGTGAGACATGCAATGAGATTACAGATTGACACAATGAGACTCTTTCAATGTAAAGTTTTACGATCCCATAGAATGTAAGATCGATGGTTTTTCACGTTTAGAGAGTCCAAAAAAGCAGTAAAAGAAGACTCCAAAGTGGTATTTTTTGTAAATTTAGTCCCCCAAGCTCGAAAAAGAATACAAAAATTCTTGGGAATACTCCCTTGGTGAGACGTGTCTCTTGAGGAATACTTTTTTTCTGGTTAACCTATTGGCCGAACAAAGGGGTAAACTTATGCCAAATAGATGTTCTTTCTGGACCAATTAACGAGTGTGAAAGAAACAAGGCCACTTAGCGATCTTTTCCTATTTAGGGAGACTAAAAAGGGATTAAAGAAGACTCCAAGGGTTTCCTTTTTCATAAATAATCTCCAAGGCTCAAAAAAGTGATAAACCAAAACCAGGGAGAGTGGCCCTTTTTCGAAATTTAGTCCCTCAGGCCCAAAAAAGGGTTAAACTTACACCTGAGAATACTCTCCTAGTGAACCATAACTCCTAGGGAATACATTTTTCGTAAAATTAGCCATCTGGATTGAAAAAGGGGTAAACTATTGCCAAAAAAATGTGCCTTCAAATTTCACTTTGATGAGTGTGAAGGGAAACAAGATCGCTCAACAATATTGTCAATTTTAGGGAGTCTGAAAAGACATTAAAGGAGACTCTAAGGGGGATCCTTTTCGTATGTAATCTAAGAGAGGGAGAAAAGGATAAACAATCTCTTGCCAGATGTCACTTTCATGGTTTAAGTGAGCTTGAAATAAGGAAGACTATGCTATAGGGGAGTCCCATGGGTATAGGACAGAAAAATAATGAAGAAGAAGGATGAGGCTTCAACATAAAGTCATGGTGGGACTAAAAGGACTCATGTTCCTATGAATTACTTCAACATGGGCACCAAATAAAAAACAAGTCTCTAACTAGGATGGCCATGGAAGGAAGGCTCTACCACATAAAGTATGGCACAGTGTTGGCACAGGGGAAGACCCAGAGTTCAACTCTACAACAACGCACCAACAAAACCCTAACTACCAGCCCTTTCGACAACACTTGTGAAGAAGATGAATTCTCACTCGAGGTAGAGGTAGGGGTGGTTGTAGGACTCAAATGTCTACAACTTTAGCTGGGACACATACCTATGATTCTAACACTTAATAGAGCACTTAACAATCAATCTTCATCAATATTCAGTCTTATTATACTTCAAAGATAACACAGAGCATCACAACATTTACTTAGATCTAATATGTTTCGGCACTTAGTAATAGTAAACAGATTAAATCCTGTAGATTAGCACTAATCATATTCATACATATTAGTGCTAACATTCAGTCATAGCTCGTAAGCACAAAGAATAAATATATCTATCTAAACACATCAAAGCACTTATCAAAGGAAGAGACAAGCATATCAAGTCGAGGCATAGAGCACAACACACAAATTTACTATGGTTCACCCTCACCCTGGGGCTATGTCCACAAAGTCTTCTTCTTTATTAATGTCTTCAATCAGTTACAACACAAAGCCTCCAAACCTTACTGCGCACAGGACAAAAGATCTGTGCAGATCGCTAGATCCTTCTTTCTTGCCTTACAACACAAAACCTTCTACAATATTTCATAGGGACTTGCACTCATCTCTACAAGTCTTACACAAAATGCATAAAACCTTACAATACTTGATCACACAGATCCAACTCTTAGCACTTTAGCCAACTTGCACTAATCAATCACCAAGTGCACTAAGCAACAACTTCTACTATTTCTTACATTGCCTATCTATTTATACATTACAAAAGTGGGCCTAAGCATGGGTGAATCCATGGGCCGACATCCCTTCCCCATTACATTAACCCAAAACCCTAAAAAAACCCAAAAAGGGGTCTAGCTTCCACAATTTCCGCTTCGCATTGCGCTCCATCTTTGACAAGCTGTCGAAGTCCCAAAAATGGTCAAATATGACCAAGTGTTCCTCAAAACTTGGTTAAGGGCCAACACACACTTATCAACAAGGATGGTTAGTGTCGTAATTCATTGGAGTCGATCCAAAGGCCAAATGAATTAAGAAACAGATAATCCAAAAATTAAAGTAGGGAAAAACCTAACCTATATGCCAGTTTTGAGGTCAATACATGTCAGAACGGATCGATACGATGAACAAATGTCAAAGAATAATGTCTCCAATATCCTGCATATAAGGCCAATAACACTCCTCTAGAATTTAATAAATCCAATATAGATAGAAACTTCAGAAAATAAGAGGTTCTAATGAATACAAAACTTGAAAACAACAAACCTGGACTATACAATATGGTATAGGGCGCCGCACAACCTTACGACTCATGCATGGTACTGGTTCAGGTAGAGCCCGCTACTAGGCTCTGACCAGGAGTCTCTTTGATAGTCAACCTAGAAAGTCTCCCAAAAGGGAAGAAAACACAAACAATGGTGTAAGTCTTCCCATGGTATACAATGCATGATCATGGCTTTAAGGATAGCCTCATCCGAAGACAATTCAATATCCAAGAAATAACACGAACAAGGAGGGTCGACAGTCCCAAAGGGTGAAGCAAATTTAACATATTCGATATGAATATGGATGTTCTGGCCAGGACTGGAAAAGTCTATCAATGAATAATCACAAGAACAAGGGCTTGAGGATCTATAAACAACGAGATCAGACTCAAAAGGAAAATCAAGATCACTTGGACCAAGAGGGGGAAGTAAGGGTTCCCATGCCCCCATTGGATAAAAAAACTGATCAATTTCTGAGACCATGTCTTGAGAAGGAAAACATGATTTCATAGGTTCTTTCTAAGAAGCAATTGAATATCAAGGATAATATGCCACATAATTTATCCATGGTGGGGTAGAGTCTACACGAACACTAGGAACATACAAAGGGGAATCCTGAACTAATGCCGAATTAGGATGGTGATTTTCAGATGTCAGCTAGACTATAGTGACATTGCTTCCATTGTGAGGTAAATGCATCACCCGGAAGAGCTTAGACACCATAGTGTTAATAGCATATACATAATCATGTCAGAGAAGCATATTTAAATCTAACGGGCCTTGCACCACTATAACATCGACAAGGACAATATTCCCACATAATGAGATAAGAAACTAAGGAAGAATCCCAAAATATTCACTAGGACATCTGTCAAAATTGAACATCTCGTGCGAAGAATACAAAATCTCAGGAGAACCAAAATATTTCCAAGCCGAGGAGGATAAAATAATTGTGGAGGCTCCTTCATCCACAATACATCGGTAAATGTTTTTTGAATTAATTTCAAACCTTATTTGAAAGGGTGCAAAAGAAGGAAGGTGAGGCTCAACAAGGTCATTCCAATAAAGGAAACCATCCTAGGACTTGGAGGGGGTGTTCTCAAAGTGAGCAGAATGCCCCCTTGTCATGAAGGTATTGAAATGGAAATGATAAAAACATAGTCAATAGACACATCATTCCTCATTAGAAGAGTGGGATCGACCGAACATTACATCGAGGTGACCACTTTCTCAACCATTGGATGCATATAATACGAGACAACATGGTCTGAAGGTGCATCATCCCCAAAAAGAGGAGTGGGATCGACCGAAGATTGCATCAGCATGACCACTTTCTCAACCACTGGTTGAATAGACTATGAGACAACATGGTCTGAAGGCACATCACCCCCCAAAAGAGGAGTGGGATTGACCGAATATTGCATCAACATGACCACTTTCTCAACCATTGGATGAATGGACTATGAGACAACATGGTCTGAAGCTGTATCACCCCCCAAAAGAGGAGTGGGATTAGTCAAATATTGCATCGGTAAGATCGTTTCATCCACCAAAGGATGAATATATTGCTAGGAAACTTAAGAAGACTCATTATCAAAAGAGCTTGTAGACAGGGACCACAATATTCATACCTTTGGAATGTCAGGGCATAGATGAGTAAGGTCATATCCCTTGCAAATATTACAAGGGAGCTTAGGATTATGTCCTATCCTTCTAGGTTTCTCAATAGAATCAATGCCCCCAACATGACTAGTAATGATTGGTTTCTTTCCCTCAACCTGACTAGCAGAGATTGTTGACATATTACTTGTATGACTCACATTGATGAGACTCGTGCTCCCAACATGACTTGTAGTGCTTGGTTTCAAATATCCAACATGACTTGCAGAGGTTGGTAATTAGTTGATAACATGAATCGCAGAGGCTACAAACCTATTTCCAGTATGACTAGTAGTGACTGAACTTGTGCCCCCAACATGACTCACAATGGCTGAGTGCTTTCTCCCAGCATGAATTGCAGAGGCTGGGTGCTGGTATTCAACATGACTTATAGAGTTTGTCAACCTATCTCCAACATGACTCACAGAGGTTGGTGATTTCTTCTTCCGATTCTTCCTCTTTCTATTTCATTTAGACTTTTAGTTACTAGTAGCTAGACTTTCATCAGAGAAGGAAAAAGGAGGCAGAGAAAACTTTGCTGATGAAGGAACATCAAAATGATGCCCATGACATAAGGTTCTTAACTAAGAAGCATCAAGATAATTAGGAACATTTGGAATGGTACCCAAGCAAACCGATAATCCCACATTCAACCCAAGAATGTTCAAAGTGGCCATCAAAGGGACACCAACGTTTCCAAAGAAAGGAAAAGCACAACAATCCCTTTGTGAAGGGGTTCCTTGGTTGGTATCGTCATGAACTATGACCATGAAGATCTTGGGCATAGGTTCCTCCCTTACATGATCGTTGAAGTCCGTAAAAGTCTCACACATTGACTCTGGCGAACCAGTGGTATAAAAACCCACCCATAGAAGGTGACTCAACAATTTCAAAAGAAAGACCATGGGTCCTTCCCAACCAATAGAGTGGTTGGTCAAGCACCTTGTATCAATGATCCAAAAGCGTTGACACCGAAAAAACCTAAGGACAAATACACAAAGAAGCACTCCAATAAAACTCCCTAAGAGAAACATCGTAAGAAAACAACTTTTTCAAATCTTTAGCCCTGGTGGATGAGGTCTTGAGTCCAATGTAATGACTAACTAACTCACTATGGAAAAATAGGGAGCACAGAGAACACCACTAAAACCAAAATCCTATAATATACAATCCAAACAAACTACCCTTCTGAATGCTTCAGACCCAGGGAGATGAAGTCATGATCGTCCAAAGCATTCATAAAGGAAAACGACTATCCAGGGGAAGTAGTTACCTAGACCTTCGAATGATAGTCCCTTTAGGTGTCACCCAAAGAGTACAGAGTCTTCCTTAGGTACCACGATACACCCCTCGCAGTCACCTGTGTGTTAACCTATAAAATGGAAACTAGGCCACCAACTTGTAATCAACAACCAGGGAGGTATAATCGACAGTCGGCAAGTGTATGGGTAGGGTAACTAAGCCCAAAGCTCCTCTTGAGGCCTAAAATACAAAATGGACAGAATCATTCTTAGAGTACCTTAGATGGATCCAAGTGTCTTAGAGGTCTGACACAATTTGGGTCAGTAATGCTACATGATTCACCCCAAATACACACTCTCCCAAACATTTTGTTAGGATCATGAGTGGATATCTTGGTTATTGTCCTCCATGTGGGCTCATGTTTGACTCGTGTGTTAGAGGAGCTTCCCAGATTGAGTAATTAAAGGTGTTTTTTTCACACCCTAGCACAAACACATAAGTTAATTTTTGGTTGGCCTTGGAGAGTTTACCTCTCCAAACCTAATCCAAGGCCCTAGCCTAAGCTATTGGTGAACCTTAGAAAAAGTGTTACTAATATATTTTAGATTAGCGTGTTCATTTTAGGGGATTTTCTTACTCAAGGAACATAAGTGCAATTGATGTTGTTGAGACTCTTGTAAAAAGAAACTAATTAGAACACTGAAAAATAATATTTTACACTAATTATACAAATGAAAAAGAGTTTCAAGTAAAATTCCTGAACAATCCTTCAAAAACTTGAAATGCAAACTTTTCTCTTTTCGATGCAAAAATGCACAATGCAACTTTTTCCTCAATGCGAGAAAAGTAAAGGATGAAAACAAATAAGTATTCTTTTCCTTTTAAATTATTTTCAAGATGAGAAGAAAACAAAATCCTATACTAAGATCTTTTTCTTTTTCAAATATAAAATGTAAAAAATGCAATGTAACATGAAAATTCAGCTAAGAATTTTTTTTTTTTTGCTTGAAAATGAAAACAAGGGAAGGGAAGAAAAAGCTTAAACTTAACTACAATTTTTATTTTTATTTTGGATTTTGAAATGAAAACCTAAGGAGCACAATAAAGAAACTTTTCTTTTCTTTTTCAAATCATACAAAGAGAGAAGGAAAAAAAACAAAATATTGATTCGGGTCCTAGACCACTACTAGAGGGAAGGGATTCAACAAAATCCAGAGGAGAACCTGAAGCTTGTAAACAAACCTTTAAACCTTGAAAAAAATAGAGAAACAAAGAAGACTATACAACATAGATCTTCTTGCAACCTTTTAAACAAATTGAGACTCAAAACCTGTCAAGCAATAGTCAACAGAGGTCCCTGATACTCAGGAAGACCTGAGAAACAAAAAAATTCCTGAAAAAGGGAAAATATTTTGGAAGAAACCACAAATTATGACAGACATGTGGGTTGTGTTCAGAAATCCTATGTATGCACGTGATTTGTAATAAGGAAACACACATATGTACACAGTCTGAGAAACTAATAGGACACATATAGGTATGAAAATCTTCAAAAAAGAAAATATTTAGACTTGAGACCCAATTCTATAAACCTGGTAAACACCCAGAGGGTGACGAGAGACTCAGGTAGACTCAAAAAGTACATTGAAAACAAGAAGTCAAACCAAATAAATATCTCCCAAACATACCCTAAGGAGGCTTCCCAATCGAGTTGCCAATTCTACTTTGGGGAAAAATCCCCCTAATTAGGGTCTAGTGACTAGGCTGAGAAATGACACCTTAAAAGACATAATTACTCCCATTCCACCCAAATCTAACAAGACCTAATGATAATTAAGGAAAGAGAAGGAAAATCAAGGTATGCACCTTAAGTCATTTTGTTTGTAGTATACCCTTTCCTCTCGTTGTTCACTACTGGATTACATGCCTCTTCCCATTGTTGGCCTGAAACAACCTTAGAGAACAATATACAACAACATATGCATAATCAACAAGAGCATTTAAATGCCTAAATATTTATGAAATCAATTTAGAAATATAAACATGAATACACATAGATTTGGGACAATAAAATTCTCTTTTATTGAAAACAAGATGATAAGATAGAACCTTAATCTTGTCGACACCGCTCCACGAACCTCACCTGGGTTCGTCTAATTAGAATCCAAGTGCACCAATCCAAAAATGAGATCCTTACAACCAACATTCCAATACAAGGAAATAGATGGATTGTATAAGGAGGATGAATGATAGGGAATGTTGAGGATGAAAATCCAGAACATGATGCAAAGGCTTGGAATGAAAGGGAGAAATTTTGGTAGAGTTCACTTGCCTCTTCTTTCATATGTTCAAATTACCCCCCTAGGGCCCTTTTATATGGATAAATTATGGTTATTTGGTTTAAAGAAGAGATATGTGAGGTAAAATGGTTGTGCAACCCAAAATATCCCGTAAAATCTGTCGAAAAGTGCAATTTTTTTATTTTATTTTTTGAACTTTTGTGAGTATACACATGTTGTCTATGTATCAAGTAGCATACGTATGTGATCTGTCTATATATCAAGTAGCATACGTACATAGGATTCCTATATATAAGCTAGTGTACACCTTGAAAAAGGGAGTTTTTAAGAAGGAAAATAAAAAAAAGTGGTTGGAAAATATGTAAATGAGTAGGACAATGTAAAAAATTCAAAAATTCAAAGCAGTGGCATTTTGGGCTATAACAATGGATTACTGTCAATATTATTTATATAACGAGGAATTGATATTTAAGAAGCATGCATCATATTTTCATAAAATTATATACTATTAAATTCCATCAGTATGTTAAATACCACAAAAATGGGTTAGCCCTGGGGCATCATGAATTTTCCATGTAAGTATTCCATGGAATTGAAATTGCCTTTGCCCTATTGGTCTAGAGATGTCGTACATAGTGATGCTAGCCCATAACTTTACTATCTCATCAATAAGAGGCTCAATATATACATTCATATCTTTGACTTGGTACTTAACTAATTGGGTGAAAGTACACATAATTACTACCTTGTGTATATATAAGTAATTATACAACAAATAAGAAAAACAAAATACAACGGTCAAAACAATTTTGTAAACAAATACTTGGAAAAATCATTGCCAACATTGTGTGCTCCCTATTTATTGACATTCAAGGAGGAAGGTTATTGTTTATAACAAAAATAGGCCACACTAAGTAAATAGACCTAATCTCACCAAATGGATTGACACCATAAGCTACCAATGAAAGCCTAACATTACAAGGTTCTTCTTTAAAAATTGGCCATCTTTCTTCGATGTTCCTAAATGAAAAACCATCCACAGTCATTCAAAGAACACCATATTAAATTTTGTGCCAAGCATGGTAATCCATAAATTGTGCAATGCTTTGGCACCTAAACAATCGTTGCAAATGTGGAATTATCAGAATATAACGAAGAACCTTGTGAGGCATCTTTTTTGTTACTTGATCAGTTTTATATCTAATACTTTAACATTGCGGGAATTTTGTTTCCGATGCGTATTTTCCATAATATATAATATGATCATCCAGACATGCAATAATATCCTGATACTCCATTCCAATATCTTTTCTAACGACGCACATATCTCGGTATGTGCGAGGTAAATTATTTGACGGTGGTAAGAAAACTTCACCTAACAATCTACAACATAAAAACAAACTAGTTAATATAAATAATAGTAATAAAAAATATTGCATCCTTAATTTACACATTAATTGACACTACAAATAGAGAAAAATAAAGTCAACCTTTACGTATAATATGTGACAAATCATATTACGTACCTTAGGATCTGTGTGAGACAAGTGTTTGACAAACCATTCAATACCTTCAAGTTCATCAACGACATTATAGCAATGCAAATATTTATTCTTGAGCCTTCATAAATGGGTTGTTTTGAAACCTTTTCAAAAAGAGGTACATCATAAATATCATCATCATTTTTATCATCGATAGGAGAAAATATTTCTTGGATCAATCTATTTGTCCCATCATCCAGATCAACAATATTATCGATGTCATATTCTTCCATATGATTGATGCGATCTTCAATATTCATATCGTCTTCCACATCTTGTACAATAATATTTCTACTACTACTTGACAGATATTTATCTGGCGACAAACACCTAGGAGGATTTATCTTTACAATTATAAACAATCAATAACATTAGTGTATATAAAACAACTTAAAACATTTAAAAAAAAAAAAAAAATAGAATCAATACAAAGACATATATAATGAATAACTTACCATGGGATGAAATGTATGCCCCCCTTTACAATGCCCATATGTAAAACAATGTTTTTCAACTATTTTCCTTACAACTCAACTATGTTAAACACAACCATATCAAGGGAAATAACATTTCCCATCAATACTGATCAATGCCTCCCATGCAACCCTTATCCTAGCAATTATCCTTTCACTCTCTTCAGGGGTTGGCATTGGGATTTACTATATTAATTACAACAAAATCCATTGAAGCAATATAAGTACATTAATATATGAATTATATATTCTAATTATGGTGCACATATCAATTTTTTTCATAGATTTATTAAAGGTTTATAATGGTAATCAACAAATCAAAACCATACATTTTTTCCACATAAGTTCCAAAGCTTCATTATAAGCAAGTAATAAAATCAAATAATAAAAGAGAACTACACCAAGACAAATTGTATAATAATTAAATAGAATTGTGTATACATGTCCATACCTATATTTTCCTACGGAAAAATTTATTTCCCCAAATGAAAGAGGGTGTAAGGGTTAGGGACCCAATCTTGGTATTAAAAAAGGAGACAAAGCAATATTAAAAATTTGTAACCTTCAAAGTAAAAAATTAGATCTATGCAAATCAAGAATTGGATTTGAGTCAAGTCGCACATTGCAAATAGACTAATAAATCATGCAATGAACAATGAACATAAAAATATTTTATAACCATCGCACCTACAACAAAATTGTCGAAACCACTAACCTCTGTTGATATTTCGACGAACATTGACTATTTCAAAGTTGACCAAATGAGTGAAGTCAATAACCATTAAACCATTTTTAAACAGGTAGTAGGCATCCACTCTTTTCATCTATAGATTGACTAACTTTCCCCTAGGTTCTTCGCAAGATCAATGAAGATATATTTTCGTCGGAATTCCGACGTATCGGGGCACTTAGAAAAAAAAATATTAAAATTTGAATCATTTGCGACGATATGATTGAATTTATCCTTATTGTTGAAAGTTTTTGTCGAATTTTGACCCCATATGTAGTAGTGACATAATGTTGTTTTTGCATCTCCTCTCAATAGAAACTACATTTTACACATCGATCCAGTTCATTGTTGCATTTATAAAACAAGCATATTCAACCATTGCACAATACAACGTGGTACTTTTTTCACCTTTGGGGACAATTGCTAATTATACTTTTTTTTTTTTTTACTAGGTTACATTGCATGGGGAAAACCCATGAGTACCTCCCCTCATTTCAAGGATTCTACCTAGGTTAAACCATAGAATCTTCGGGTCATAAGTCCATTCAACAACATCACTCAAAGCTATTATAATAATATAGCCGTTAAGAGCTCAACATGTCACTTATGAGACTTGAACCTGGGTGGGAAAAATAAAAATCATTCATCCCAACCACCTAAAATAAACCCAATTGAAAATTGCTATTTATACCTATATTCAATCATTTGATTGATAAATGCCTTAAATTTTAGATTTCAATTTCAAAATTTTGATTGTAAAAATGGTTAATTTTTAAATTTAAGGATTAAAAACATTACATCCCTTTATTCCTTTATGTCTCCTTCAAACTTTGATTTGTATGGAAAATGCATGGTAATCATGAAATTGGCTTCTTTATTTCACAGATATTTCCACCATTAGTTGTACAAATTCAAAATTTGTAGATACTTTCACACTCCATCATTTACTGATCCCAATCCTAATAAATAACTCATCTCTCAGTCTTACTCCATTGTTGCCTACAAATCAGAATGGAATTTCATGAACCCACTCAACACCAAATCCTATGCATCTCTGCTAAAAACGTTTACCCACATTAAATAACTTGAAATTATCCATACCCATGTGATCATAAGCAGGTTAGAACATAAGCATATTTTGGGTGCCAAGCTCATGATCATGTACACCATGTTCGACAACATCGAGAAATCATAGAAAGTGTTTGACAAAATACATGAACATGATGTTGTGTTGTGGAATGTGATGCTTAAAGTGTATGCCAAGGATGGGAACTGAGATGAAACCCTTCAACTATATTATGAAATGCAGATGAATGCCATGCTTCTAGATGAGTTCACCTCTTCCTTTGCACTAAAGGAATGTGTCAGCTTATCATCTATGGAAGAGGGAAAGGAGATCCATTATCACACAAGGACAATCATACTTAAATTCTATATTTGCGTGGGCACTGCTCTTGTAAATTTGTAAGGAGAATTTGGTTACTTGAACGATGCACACGATGTGTTTGAAAAAATTCTCTAGAGAAATGTCATCACTTGGACATCTATGATTTCTATTTTTACAAAGAATGGGTTTTTCGATGAGGCATTGGAACATTTTCACCAAATGCAACTCAATGATGTGAATGCTAATGTTGTTACAATGGTGGCAGTCATTCTGGTGTGTGCCCAATCATGAGTCCTGGAACAAGGTAACTCAATTAATGGATACATGATTATGAATATCTATTAGTTGAATGTTTTTTTGTGGAAAGAGGCCACACATGCACTAGTACAAAATGGGTAATTCCTTAGAACTTGAGTTGGCCTCATTACAATTTGAAAATTTTTGTGACCCCCATGAATCTCGCCTGAACACCTGGTCTAATTAAATGTGTGAAATATTCTTGTTCCTTCCATTTTTGTAGCCTTAAATTTTTTATGCGTGGCTTTAAACCCCACAAAAATAAACATTTAAAACCCCTTTACACTATTGTTCCTCCTTGAATAAACACACATTTACATAACACAGGTCCTACAAACGCATTACCCACTGCACAATGTGAAAATTCTTTTGAGAAATTGGCAATTTACAAAGTCTCTTATGATTAATTCATAATTTATTTTTTTATTTTTATTTATTTCTAGGCTTTAAAATACCAGCTTTTGCTCTAAAAAATCCTTTAGCCCATTTAAAAAACACATGTGATGGTGTCATGCCCTTTACATACAAAGAGGGTGGACTTTATTTTCAAAGTGTGAGATAAATTTTGCACTCCTGTTTTGCCAATTTGTTATGTGGTGCTTTTCTTGCTTCTACTTTTCTATGCCTTCTTCTTCCATTTTGAGATGTCTTCTTGCCCTTTTCATTTTTGATTTCACATCATGCTACTTTTCTTCAACATTCATTTTTTTTGTGATGCATTCGAGTTTGGAAGTCCACTTTATGTGAACAAAAGGAAATTTTTTTAAACCCAATTTTAGGATTGTGAGTCTATGATAAGCTCATCATGCAGTAAGTGTTTATGGTATTTGAACACATGTTGCAGAGTCTATTACTTGAAACATCATGCGTAAAAGTACTTATAAGTATGCTTTTGAACCTCATTTCGAATTATTGGTAACAAGTATGTTCTTGCATTCTTTGTGTTGAATAGTAGTAACACGTCTGTTCTTGCATATTCATATAAGGCAAGCTCAAATGAATATCAGAGCATGTCTATGTCTCAGAAAATCTACAAATTCAAGTTTGTGAAAAACATTAAAATTGTCATTGTGGAAGAGTAATACTTGTTTATTTTTGGATCATGCAAACTTATCTTTTATGTTTGTATGGTCTAGGATGACTAGTTTAAATATTCAAATTATTTGTATCTATATTTTAGGGTATATTCCTTTTGATGTAAAAAATTAAATTGCTGCAAAAAATCATGCAACCTTGCATTGATGCATATTCATTAATTATAGTTATATTTTCTTTGAAGTATTTTGTAGCTTGTGTCATGTATATTACTAGCCTAATATTCAATTTATAAGACTCTTTTTTTCCTTAACAATTTAGTGGTTTTTGTGAAATTTTGTGTTGCCTTTATGTAGCTCATTTTTAAGTGATTTTGCTTGGGTCAACATGCAATTCTTTTAGGTATTTTTCCTTGGATTTCCTAGGAAGTTGATTTTAAACCCCTAATCCTTTTTTAGCCATTTATTAAGTGTAGCTTATTAAGTTGTTCTTTATATAGGGTATCTATGATGCACATATTTCTTTGTTTGTCAAAGAATTAGGTGAATCGAGTGAGAAGAAATCATACTTACCGCGTAATAAGAAATACCTAATAACTAAAAATGGTGAGCATATTCAAGTTATTATGACCATTTGGAAATACATTATGTTCATATGCATCATAGTTAAGCTTAACATGTGCATTGGTTTAAATTATTAATTAGCATACTTATAAGAATTAACTAGTGATGAATCTTGTCCATTTGTGTGTCCAGTTCCATGTTTTCATCGAGCACGTGCTTTAGGAGAGACAATGAGGCTAAATGAGGAGAATTTTTTCTTGAAGATGATGGGTGGTTAGCCACTCATGGTGCACCCAAATGTATTCATTGCATTATAATATTTGAAAAGAATGTTTGAATTATGAAAAATTTAGGGATGAATAAAAGACATGGAGTAGTGGAGTGTAGCCTGAGTGGGACTAAATATGGTTAAGAACATGTGTTTCCTCCTTGGAGGTCATAAGTTGAATCAAGAGTGGGGTAGGGTATTTACACCTTTGTAGAGTAAATAATCAAATAGTTGTGCAGAGGGGGTCCTTTGTCCCACAAACAAGGGGGTATTACATGTCAATTTGGCATTTGGATAGGCTGGTATTTTAAATTAGATTATTATTATTTATTATCAGTAACATTTCATACATAATTTTCATGAGACATAAAAGACAATTTCCCACAAACTATAGAAACAAGCACAATCCCTAAAATGCATAGTTGTTTGTTTCCAAACAATAGGAGTGAGGATAAGAATGTACCATCAATTGATGCATTAGAAAGATGAGAAATGAGGTATATACATCCCATTTATTCCTCTTTAGATTTGATGATGAAGAATATATTATTGGCATGGATGAATACGAAAAACTTGGTAATGTGGTTGACATTATTGCAGTAAATAATTATGTTTTAACTGATGGACTATTGGCATTATAATCAAACTGACTATTTTTCTATTGATCTTGTTTTTTGGGGGTTGCTAATACAAGTTTTCAAACTACAAAGTTACAGGGGGGTGGCATCTTCATATGAAAAAAGTTACAGGGGTGGGATCTGCGAATCCCACTCGATATCAAACCTCCTGCTCCCTGAAATTGAAAGATACCATTTTCTTCTTACCAAAATTTATATCACTTCCCACAAACATAGACTGCTTAAGGATACTGCCTGAACTCTATGTTACTAGAAACAAGAAACTTGGTACAAAATGGGAATATGGTTCATATTAAGAAACTGAAATTCTCACATTGTAGGACAAGAAATTGTTTAGTGTTTTTTATACATACACAAGAGTACTTAAAAATTTATCTATAATTACCATACAAAAACTTGTCAAATTATTTTAATTTATACATACATAGATATATCATATTCACATTCACGACAAAAGTGGGACATTAATTGAGACTTTTTTTTAGGAAAAAAGTTTCCTTTAACTATTAATGAGATCAATATTTACTTAAAAGTCAATAAAAATGAGTGGTTCACCTAAGAAATATCCATGAGCAAAGGAAAATACATCATAAGTATGGGCTCATGATAGCCAAAATGTTGGGTATGTGTTATATTCTTTGCATGAGTAGTAGTGTCTACATTTCACCGGGCACGCAGGGGTTTTCTTCCTTGAGAAATGTGCCACATTTTTGCCTCCTTTTTCGTGTTGACTTGATTTTTGTGTCCATTGTTGAGAGGTTTTTCAGCACATGGTTTTTGTCGATGGTTTTCTATTTCCAGTTAAGGAATTAGGGTTGTTTACTAATCCAATTCATTGGTTTAGGGTTTTGGATTCCACTAGCTCATATATGTATATTGTATTGTAAACAATGTATCACTATGAATGAATATAGAATATGCTGGTTTTCCTGGTTTGGGTTTCTAGGGGGAAAATATCTGTGTAATGTTTGTATTTTCCATTGTATTTTTTTTGTTCTTTTAATGAAAATTTGTTTGTATTAAATATTGTACAAGGTTAAAATCTACATTTGGTATTAGAGATTTGTTGTCTTTAGGGGGACTCCTTTGGGGTCAAGGGTTTGGCTCAAGACTGTGATAAGATCTGTTACAGTGGGAGATCTGTGGTATTGATTTTTCAGGTGAAAAGAAATGGAGAGAAATTTGAAAATGGAGATCAAGAAGTTTAATTGGAAAATTTTTGAGCTGTGGAAGCTTAATATGAAAGATCTCTTGGTGGACAAAGATTAGTGGATCATGGTAGATCCAGGTACTGCAAAATCTTAAGGAGTAGAGCACAATCCGATTGTGTCTCTAAGATTTAGTATTACTGAATGTGTCAGAGGAAGCTACAACCAAGGATTTATGGGATAAGTTGGGGAAGTTGTATTAGTCTAAGTCCCTAGTAAATAAACTATTCCTGAGAAAGAAGATGTATAACCTGAGGACAAGATATAGAGACTTGGTGGTAGAGCATTTGAACACCTTCAATATTGCGGTAATTCAGTTAGTATCTATTGAGATTAAAATTTTAGATGGAGATAAGTGTATCGGTTTACTGTGTTCTTTACCAGACTCGTGGGATAGTATGGCTATGGCCATAGGTAGTAAAATAACTACCTTGAAGTTTGATGAACTTGTCTCATCCTTGTTGTCGGAGAATATGAGACGAGAGAATATGGAAGGATAGAGCAAAAACACATTATTTGCAAGAGGACACTCCCAGGACAGAAATAGATCTAAGTTCTCAAGTGGGATATCTAAGTCTAAGGGTAGATCTAAATCTCTTGGAAAGTTTATAAAGGTATGTTGGAGATGTGGAAAATAAGGGCACTACAAGAAGTGGTGTATATCCAAAGTTGAGAAAAATAAGGGATCTGAAGAATCTCATTCTATAGAAGAAAAGAACTCCAAGGAAGAAGGAGGAGATGTGTACTTGGATTATTCAAGAACACATGCAGATCATGAGGCATGGTTGGTTGACTCAGGTGCATCCTTTCATATGACTCCCCATAGGGAGTGGTTATGTGAATATGAAAGGTATGATGAATGTAATGTTTTCCTAGGTGATGACTCGACAACTAGAATCATAGGTCCAGGAAAAGTCAAGTTGAGGTTCATAGATGGAAGGATTAGAACACTACCTGGTGTTTTTCACATCCCATGATTGGCCATAAATTTGATTTCTGTAAGAAAAATGGATGATGCATGGGTAAAAAAAATATTCAAAAAGGAAACCTGCAGGCTGGTTCGAGGAGCAATGGTGTTGCTGAAGGGAGTTTGGTTTAGAACTCTGTATAAGCTGCAGGGAAGCACTATTAGTGATGGGTGTAATAGTTCCATTGTTCATGATATTGGAGTTGAAGACGAAATAACTCCTACAATCTCTAGAGAAAAGGTTATGTTGTGGCATGAAAGATTGGGGCATATCGGAGAGAAGGGTCTTCGACTACTACATGGTAAAGGTATGGATGAAGGTATGCCTAACTTCTCTCTAGATTTTGATTTTTGTGAACATTGTGTATATGGGAAGAAAAATCGGGTAAGATTCCCCTTTGGTGCAATGAGGGAAGAAGGAATTTTACAACTAGTTTGAAATTTGCGTCCATTTGATGGTGCCTATTCTAAGTCTGGAAATGGACACAGAAAATTGTTTATAAATTATCTGTTACCACATTTAAAATATCCATTGAGACAACATAAATTTAAAAACTAGGAATATGCACTACAAGCAATGATGTATTTAGAGGAGAATCAGTATAAACAGACAGATCCGGCTATAGAAGAACTGAAGGAAGACCCGAAGAACCTATTAGTGCAATTAAACCAAAATAAGAATAATGAAAAAAGAGAAGCAATGTGGTGTACCCTGTACATATCAGAGAGACATCACAATAATGAGTGTTCAACATTTGAGTAGTACCTGGGAGTATGGATTCCAAACCCATTTCCTACAGGAGGGCCTTGGTGTGAAATATGCAAGACACATGGGCATGATCCGTATCGCTGCCCTATGATGTAGAAGTACAAGACATAACTGAAGAGTACTTTCTGTAACTTTTGTAATTCAGTAGGACATGAAGACAAAAATTGTAGAAATATGGAGTTAATGAAGGAAAGAACCTCAAATGCATACAAGATGCAGGATGAGTTGATGATAGGATAGACTGGACCACAGTTTGGCAATGCACACCACTTTCAAGTAGTTCTACAGTTTCATCAACCTCTGTAGTATAATCATGCACTAGAGTATCATCAACAGAACATGGATCCATAGGGGAACAAAGGAGGATTGAGAGGCAGAGGAAGAGGAGGAATGGGCAGAGGCAGAGGGTGTATTATTTTCCATAATTGTCAACATCAAGGAAACTATGCCAGAGATTGTCCTCAACCAACAACAACATGTATGTACTATCTCACAACAAATCACGTGAAAAAAGAGTGCCCGAAATTAATGACAAAGATCCAAGAGAAGAGGAATCTAAATAACTATAATGTTCAGTGGATTTCTATATAAATAAGGGATCCCGGGAGGAACATCAATATAGTGATTAGAGGAGGAGTGAAGACATGAGCATATCCACATGATCAAAAGAAGGAATATCAGTGTTGGATTCAGAAGAACACTCAACCACATCAACAGTTTGATGCAAATAAGGAAAAGGAAATGTTTAAGGAAGAAAAGAAGGAGTTCCTGAAGGAGAATGAAGCCTCCATGTCGAACACTGCGCAAAGGTATGATACTCCTATTTTTGATATGCCTCAGTCTTTGGATTACAATTACAAAGGAGATAAAACAAAGAAAGTAAGTAACTTAAAGAATTTCCTGGAAGCTTTCTTTAAATTACTTAATGATAAGAATGCCATGGATTTGTTTAAAAATATGCTTGAGAAATATAACATAGAAGAAGGGATAGGAACATAATCAAAGAATATTGATCAGGTCCATTAAAAGAAAAGAACTAGCAGAGAGTTCAGTTTGAATGCAAATATAGGAGACTTTAACATGGGAAATGTTATCATAGACTTAGGATCAAATGTCAAATTTTTTCCAAAGAAGACTTGGGAAGAAATGTGAGAACCTACAATAGGGTATTCCAATAACCAATTGAATCTAGAAAACCAACAGAGAGTGATTCTCATAGGTTGATTGAAGAATACAATAGTGGAACTAGATGGTGTTTCCACCACAACTGTAATATACCAGATATAAAAAGTATGCAGAACAAAAATAAAATGCTAGAAATGGCAGAATAACAACAATATAACCAGAACATTCACCACAATAGCACTAAAATGATATAAGAATAACAACATAAATAACACTTTGAATCTGAAAGAAATGTTCACAGGCCTCTTCGAGGGGGAAAATTCTAGTTGAGAAGATCTTTATTACAATAATATCCAAGCTAGGGTTCTCATACCCTCGACTCCTATTTATACTAAATATGTCTATCAAAAGAAGCATCTGGAGGAAGATCCTTCTAGAAGCGTAATCTTCTATTAGGTCTTCTTACATCCGACTTATTCTGTTTTATTGCAAGGCCCTATTAATATTGACCTTTCTTACATCCGAATATATTTTTCTACCTATGTGCGGGTTAGGACCCTAAAATTTTCTCCCCCTTAAAAACAACCTTGTCCTCAAGGCTGGAGATGTGGAAATTGCTGCAGAATGGTAGCTGGTTCCCAAGTGGCATCTGCTAAAGTTGTATATTTCCATTGGATTAACACTTCCTTGATGGTTCTCTGACACAGGCGACGCTCACGCTGGTCCAAAATTGCTTGTGGCTGTAGCCAAATGGATCTTTCTTCAACTAACTCAGGAAGGTTGGTTTGAATTTGGAACTTAGTTCCGATCACCTTCTTTAAGCATGAAACATGAAAAACAGGATGTAGCTTCGAATGACTAGGCAAAGCTAACTGATAGGCCACCTATCCCACATGGTTGATAACTGTATAAGGACCATAAAATTTGGGTGCTATCTTCTGACAATACTCAGCCTTGAGGGAATTCTTCTTGTAAGGTTGCAGGCGAAGAAACCCCTGATCCCCTTCTTCAAATTGACATTCAGAGTGACCTTGATCTTTTTGTTGCTTCATGTGATTCTGTGCCATGACCAAATTGTCTTTGAGAGTATAGAGAATAGCCTCTTGGAATGTGAGTGTTTGGTCAACCATCTGGACCTTTGAGACACCAGGTAACTATGAGATAACCGAAGGTGGCTTCTGTCCATATACAGTTTCAAAAGAAGTCATGCATGTAGTTGTATGGTATGAAGTGTTGTACCACCATTCAACTAGGAGTAACCATTGAGCCCACTGATTTTTCTTTTCTGAGGAAAAACACCTCAAATATTTTTTCAAACACTTTTTGACAACTTTTGTTTGACCATCAGTCTGGGGATGATAAGTTGTACTAAGATGCAATTGGGTTCCTTGTAGCTTGAACATTTCTTGCCAAAAATTGCTTGTGAAAGTTGGGTCGCGATCATAAACAATAGAGTGTGGCATGCCATGAAGCTTGAAGACCTAGTCCATGAAAATTTGAGCCACCGTGGATGATATAAACGGGTGTTGAAGAGCGCACAAATGAGCATACTTGGAAAGGCAATCAACAACCACCATGATGACTGATTTATTTCCCGATTTGTGTAAGCCTGTAATAAAATCCATAGAGATGTCCTTCCAAATGGAAGGTGGAATCGGGAGCGGTTGTAGAGTGCCTGGATATTTGACTATTTCTCCCTTGTTGCGTTGACACACATCACATTCGATGACAAAAATACGAATGCCCTGTTTCATACCATCCTAGAAAAAATAACGTTTGACCCTATCATAGGTGTTGGTGAACCCTGAGTGCTCTGTTGTCAGTGTAGCACGAAGCTCAGAAAGTACCGTGGCTTTAAGCTTTGATTGTTTACTTAAATACAAACAACCTTTGTATCGAAGGTCATCATGGATCCAAGAGTACCCTGGGGAAGCTGCAACACTGGACTTCAATTGTTGGATCAACTGCGAACTTTTGGGATCTTTTAGCCATTCCTGGTGAACAACTTGGAGCCAATATGGTACAATGAAAGAAAGAGAAAAAAGGGATCCTTCATCATATTTGCGGGAAAGTGCATTAGCAACCACATTTTCTTTGAATTTGTTGTAAATGATCTCATAATCATAGCCAAATAGCTTAGTTACCCATTTTTGTTGCTCCATGGAGGAAATGTGTTGTTCCAAAAAATGCTTGAGGATTTGATGGTCTGTATTAATTTGGAAGTGTTGTCCCAATAGATAAGGGTGCCAAAAATCAACGGCATGCATAATAGCCAACATTTCCTTTTCATAGATAGATTTACCCATATTTCTTTCAGATAGTTTCTTGCTGGTAAAGGCCAAAGGTCGACCCTCTTGCATAAGGACAACACCAATTCCTTTCCATAAAGCATCACATTCCAAGACAAAGGTCTTTGTGAAATTAGGAAGGGCCAAGACTGGAGTGGTGCACATGGCCATCTTCAGGGTTTGAAAAGCTTGAGCAGCAACTAGAGTCCAAGAGAAAGAGTTCTTTTTTAGGAGAGTAGTGAGAGGTGCTGCAATATTTCTGTAATTTTTAACAAACTTGTGATAATAACCTGTTAAGCCCAGAAATCCACGCAAGATTTTGAGAGTCTTTGGGTGAGGCCAGTCTTGCATATATTCAATCTTTTTAGGATCCATTGTAACGCCGTATTTTCCAACCAGATGACCCAAGTACTCTAGTTTTGAGGCGCCAAAACCACATTTAGGATGTTTCAGGAAACGTTGGTGCTAAGAGAGTAGATGGAGAACTCAATCCACATGAGAAAGATGTTCTATCCAACTCTTGGTATAGATGAGGATATCATCAAAGAAAACTAAGACAGAATGATGGAGAAAAGGACATAATACATGATTCATGAGGCTTTGGAAGGTGGAGGGGGCATTACACAAGCCAAAGGGCATGACCAAAAATTCATAGTGGCCCTCATGAGTTCTAAAGGTAGTCTTGGGAATGTATGCCTCTTTCATACATATTTGGTGGTAGCTCGAATGAAGATCAAGTTTAGTAAAGAATTGGGCGCCACTCAATTCATCCAGGAGGTCATCAATGATAGGAATGGGAAATTTATCTTTAATGGTAAGTTTGTTGAGGGCATGGAAGTTAGGACACATTCGCCAAGAACCTTCTTTCTTTAGGACCATGACCACAGGAGAAGAGTAGGGGCTCATACTAGGGCGGATAACACCTGCATTAAAGAGTTCATGGACCATTTTCTCAATTTCATTTTTTTGGGAAAAGGGGTGACGATACGGATGGATATTGGGAGGAAGGATTCTGGGTACAAGGGGAATGGAATGATCATGAACACCACATGAAGGAGGGAGTCCATGGGGAGTAGAAAATACCACTTGATGTTTAGAAAGGATGGCTTGGAGGTCTTGTGGCACCAAGGGTGTTTTTGTTGCTTGTATGACATGGAGTTGAGAAATAACACTAGAATGACCCTTTTTGAGCATCTTTTCCATGCGATGGGAACTAATGATCTCAAGAGAACCGACGATGATGCCTTGGAACTTATATTGGTGGCCCTCCTGGTCAAATTGCATGGTTAATTCCTTAAAATCCATGAGAAAGGGACCCAAAGTCCTTAGCTAGTCTGCACCCAACACAATGTCACAACCGCCCATGTCAATAACAAACATATCAGATTTCATATGGTAGTCACCAATTTAGAGACACACATTTTCACAATGCCCTCCATATTTCATGGAGCCACCATTGGCAATCATGATTTGGAAATTATTAACAGCATGGAAGTAGCAATGATTTTCTTGGGCAATGTGGTGATGAATAAAATTATGGGTGCTTCCACTATCAACCAGAATGATGACCTTTCGATGCTTGATGTAACTGATTAACTTGAGGGTTTGGGGAGCAGAGAAGCTAGTGAGGGAATTGAGGGAAATGACTGGTTCTACTTTGAGAGGGTCTGAGGGAGGGGTTATGTTAGGGGTTTCAGGTGACTCAGACAGAAGGGGAGTTTCAATATCCTCTTTTGAAATATCCTCAGAGATGGAAATGAAAAAATTTTGTTCGTTACACTTGTGGTGTGGGAAATATTTGTCATCACAATTATAAGAAGGGCCTTTGAGTTGGCGTTCAACCATTTCAACCCTGGTTAATTTTTCGATCTTTAGTGGAGTGGAGGGAGTAGTGGGATTTATTGGTTTAGGGTGAGGGATAAAGGAGGGTTTCCGATTTTGAGAATATACAACCTGTTGTGATTCTTTATCTCTTTTAGTAGTTTCCACCCAACTCGGAGGCTAAGCCATGAGGACATGGGCCTGAAGCTCATCCTGGAGGCCACTGATAAAAAATTCTCGGAAAAAGGCATCAAACATGCCCTCTGTGCGAAAAGCTAGACACTCAAAGGAAGCTATAAAGTCTTCCACTATTCCTGATTGTTTCAACTTTGTCAAACGACCCAAATGGTTGGTGTCAGTGTCCAAGTGTTCATAAAGCTCTGCCACAAAGTGTGTCCAAGCAATATACCCTTGACGAGAAGTTTTTCTCCATTGCCACCATTGCCAACATTCTTGATCTATATGGAGAACACCATACCGGAGTTTGGCCAATTCATTTGTAATGTCGTATAAAGAGAAATAATGTTCCATTTGGGTTACCCAACCAGTGGGGTCCAAACCATCAAATTTGGTCACATATACCCATGGAAGGAATAGGTCAAGTTGAAAGTGATGGTTCTGAAAGTTATGGGAATGAGAGGAATGGTCACCTTCAGTATGTGGAGGTGAGGAAGAGGAAGGGTTATCTGTAGGGATATGGAATTTAGTGCAGAGTGCGGAAAATATAGATTCAAGTTGGGTGGTGAGGTCTTGTTTGATTTCCTCCATTGAGGACTGCATGGTTGTATTGATGGCAGAAACATTGGAACTGAGTTGTTTGACTTCTTGTTGGGTCTCGATGAGACCAAAATGCAAGGTGTTTAAGTGAGCTTCCAAGTCTTAGCTACAGGTATAGGCCATGAGGAAGGGGGAACTGAAGAGGGGTGGGTGGGGTCAAATTTTTTTCCGAAAAATGATATCGATGAATGTTATAAGGGAGAAGATATGAATCCAATGGAATAGATCTCAAATAATGATGAAATTTTTTTCAGACTTATTTATTTATTTTTTTATTTTTTACACCTGTGGAGTTATACTCCGGTCTGAAGAATATTGTAGAGAGGAAATGCCCAAATGATTAACCAAAAAGAAATGTGTATTTACTTGCTAACCCAAACATAGTTGTGCAACAATAGATCTTGTCTGTTTTAATTTGTTTATGTTTCTATCCCCAAGGGTTAGGTATTCAAGGGTTCTACAAACAATGGTTTTCCCTATGGTATAGCTCTCTGATATACGTGCAGGATCCAACAGTAGTACTTGACCCAATATCTCAGGGAACTAACTAAGGAGGATACACCGTACCCTTAGTCGTACTACCTGACTACCTAGGTACTAGAGAGTATATTCCTGAGTGTTGTTCTCGGTGACACTATAGCAGGTAGGCGACCGATCAATTTATCTAAAGAGGGATTTAGGTAATCTACGTCAATCTGTACACAAGTGTTGTTTGATGTGCTACCACTTGAAGGGGTACCAACAAGGGTTACAAGGGTGGCCAACAGATGTGCACTTAAGTACCACTTGTATTTTCTGCATGTATGAATCCCTCAATCGCGGTTTTATGTGTGTAACAATAGATCTTTGTGGCTTAAAGATGCCAGAATACGTCTCTACCCTAAAAAAAAGTTTAACCCACACTTTCTGCCGAGGAAAGTGCTCTGATACCACTTGTAATATACCAGATATAAAAGGTATGCATAATAGAAATAAAATGCTAGAAATGGCAGAATAACAACAATATAACCAGAACATTCACGACAATAACAATGAAATGATATAAGAATAACAACAAAAATAACACTTTGAATCTGAAAGCAATGTTCATGAGCCTCTTCGAGGGGGAAACCTCTAGTTGAGCAGAGCTCTATTACAATAATATCCAAGCTAGGGTTCTCATACCCTCGACTCCTATTTATACTAAATATGTCTATCAAAAGAAGCATCTAGAGGAAGATCCTTCTAGAAGCAGAAGCTTCTATTAGGTCTTCTTACATCTGACTTATTCCATTTTATTGTAAGGCCTTATTAATATTGACCTTTATTACACCCAAATATATTGTTCTACCTATGTGCAAGTTAGGACCCTAACAACAACAAACTTTGAAGTAGTGGATATGGTGGATGAGTCTATACCATTTCCAACACTATTGGTAATTGATTGTGATCTAAGGGATCAAAAAATGCTCAAAAATAAAAAAAAAGGTCTCGAAATTGCTCGAAAACAGATTCATTGTGTAGATCTCATCCTCATGATCCCAACACAACTTGAACGATCTCAAACAAAGTCTGTATGGATGAGATATCCCGTTATGTCCACTTTTCAAAACATGAAAAAAATGTTGACTGTGCAGTTCATATAGTCCAGTGTCAAATGACCGTACGATCGTATGATTGATGTGGCAAGCTGACTGGGTAGGTGATGACGTGGAAGGTCAATTGGGCAGCTGATGTGGTAGGTGATTTGGTAGGTTAGTTGGCAGGGACGTGGACCAATGGTGTGCTAACACATGGCATATTTGAAGGTGAATGGAAAGGTGCCATGTGGCCCAGTCAGGGGCCACCATGTGGCACCCGCTTGTTAAGGTTTAAAAACTTGTTTAGGACTCCACCAGAGTCAAACCCGCGACCTCCGGGTGTGGGAAAATTCCTTGCAAAGGCCAGGCTACCAACCCATCTACATTGTTTCTTAACCCCTATAGTTTGAAACAATTATTTAAACTTGCATAAAGGTTGGTTCAGGTGGAAAAGGGTCGGGGCTTAGCCTCAGCCCGCAGTTTCACTACACTAAACCTTACCATATGACCATTAATGTAAGGTTCCAATGGACTAGTGGATGGTTGTGAAAATCTAGGTCGATGCCCGACCACATGGGGGGCCATGTGACCACAACCTCTGACAGTTAAGGTGCTTATATTGCTAATGGTGCAACAATTTGTCTAATTTTGCGGTATGGTGCATGGTGATGGGTTTTGGAATGGGAAACACACAAATCTAGGTTCAGTTGGATAGATGTGCATTTTGGCAAGCAGGTACAACACGTTATTGGGAACATCTTCCAGGAGTTGTATTTTTGTTAGTTTTTTGCCAAACCAAGTGCATGAAGAGCCCAACTAGGGGTTTTTGGACATTCTAGAGCCATTGAAGCCATCTATTTTGCATTTTGAGCATTGTAAATCACTGATTTTGAAACTTTGAGCATATAATGAAAATGATCCATTGGAAGCTGGACTAGGATATGTAGCCCAAGAGAGGGGTGAACTCCTTTATCATTTTGCTGTGTTATGTGCTTAATTTTGACGGTTGTTTATGATTGTTTATGTTGTTCATGTTAAATAAAAACTCATAAAGTTTATGTTCTTGCAAACTTGATCCAATTTCTTAAGTCACATAAATATTTCACTTTCAAATTTGCATATACAAACCTTTTTCATTTTCAGATCAAGTTGGTATCAGAGCAAAGGCTTTTGAAGTTTGATTGTTTACAAGTGTTTTTTTTTCTGATGCTTACAAGGTTGAAGCTCACAAGAGGAGAAGGTCAACTTGTAGAGCCAAGTTCTTAAATTTCAAGAAGGAGAACTATACATTCACCTTAAGCTTCAAGGAGGCATTCACTAAGTATGGCTCACAAGGAGAGTCATGAAATCCCTACTTTAGAAGATGAAACTTTCAGAAAATATTTTTATGATATGACAAAAATGGTGAAAGTTTTATTTGAAGAAAGGAATGGAAGGTTGCAAGGTGAAATCTCAAATCCTCCAAGAGGTAATGAAGATAGTGGTGATAAAATTCCAAAAGGAAATGGAGGGAATGGTGATACTCCACCTCCTTCACCTCCATATTCCAATTCTTCTACCATTTCACAACCATACCCAAATTGTCCAAAAGAACATGGTAAAATGACTCCACAAACTCCTTTTCTTAAGGTTGATATTAAGTTTGAATTGCCTATGTTCAATGGAGAGGTAAATGTTGAGAAATTGGATAATTGGATTCGTCAAATTGAAGTGTATTGTAGGATACAAAGAATCAAAAATGATGAAACTAAGATTCAACTTGATTCTATTAGATTGGAAAGTGCATCACTCATTTGGTGGGAATCCAAAATTCAAGAGGACATGAAGAAACATGGTTTTCACACTTTTCCCTTTATCTTGTCTAAATTTTTTCCAATCCATGATAACTTTCTACATGTCTAAAATCATTCCATGATAGCACAAAGCATAAATCATATGAACAATATAAAAACCATAATGCATAAAGAAACCATAACATAGGATAGACGTGGTTCACCCCCAGCCTCGGGCTGTGTCCACCAACTCTTCTTCTCTTTATTGTATTTCGTCAATCATCTACATGCACAGAGCCACAAAATCCTACTCCGCATAGGACAAGAGATCTGCGCACACTTCGCTAGATCCTCCTTCCCCGAGCTGGGTTATAGCACAAATACCTCTTGCAATCTACACAAGATTCTTACGTCCACTTGCACTTAGCTCTGCAAGTGTTCAACACAACATGCACAAATCATTTACATCTATCTCTTGCACTTAGCACAACACCACTTAGATCTTCTAGGTCTTGTTACTTCTTCTTTCATCGCCTAAATACTTATTTATACATTACAAAAAGGGAATAAACATGGGTAAACACATGGGCCAACATCCTCATACTCATTACATAAGATTAAAACCAAAAAATCCCTAAAAAGGGGCCAAGATCCCACAATCTCCTCTTCGACTTGTGCTCCACCTTCGACAGCCTGTCGAAGTCCCAAAAATAGTTCAAACATGACCAAGGATCCTCAAAACTTCGTCAAGGGCCAACGGGCCCCCAACACTCACCTGTGACTCATCTTGAGTCACTCTGATCTAGGTATCTCTACTTCAAAGGCTTCGATATTGGCTCGAGCTTCTTCGACCTGTTGCTGCGCCAAGGCCTCCTTCTCGGTGAACTGTTTAATAATTGCTTCGTTGACAGGTCTGTTTAAGCATTGTTCGACTGCAGTGATGACTTGCTCTAGTTTTTCTCCTCGGCCTTTAATATCCACGAACAGTTGGCAAGCCTCATCCTGAATTGGTTGGAGCCTCTAAGTCACTTCCATGACTTTTCTCTAAATGGTGTGGACCTATTGTTGAGAAATGCACTGCTCTTGGGATCACTTCATCCTCTCGACTGCTGATAGGGGCTTCAATTGTGCCTGTACTATTTCTGCTTTCTTCTTTGCCTCTTGGAGCTGTGACTCTAGTGCCTTCAATTCAGGATCCTCAGTGAGTCGCTCATAAGTCTAGGCACTGCGATCGTAGCTCTAAGTCTGCTATTCTTTGTTGAAGCTGCTAGATGGATTCCACGAGATGTTGTTGGCCCTTGACCAAGTTTTGAAGAATACTTGGTCACATTTGACCACTTTTGGGACTACAACATCTTGCCAAGGAAGGAGCGCAATGCGAAGTAGAAATTAAGGAAGCAAGACCTATTTTTGGGTCCATTTTAGGGTTTTGGGTTGATGTAACGGGAAAGGGATATCGGCCCGTGGGTTTACCCACGCTTAGGCCCATTTTGTAACCTATAAATAGGAAATGTAAATAGAGGAGAATAGTAGGGATGATAGTAATGTAGTACATCTATGTGATGTATAGCTGAAATTTTAGTGCTAGTAACTGGATCTGTGTGATTGGACGTATCTTAGAGTGATCTGTGCATGAGATTGGAAAGATATGTGCAAGTTGTTGTAGTCTTGTTCTGAAGAGCAAGGAAGAAGGATCTAGTGAGCTGTGCAGATATTCTGTCCTGTGCGAAGTAAGGGTCATTGAAGCTCTGTGCTGTAACTACTTGACCAAGATAATATAAAGAAGACTTTGTGGACGTAGCCCCAGGGGGCACAAAATTTGAATAGAGAAAAGGCGAGGTTACTCCTCTGAGAGATGAGGAAGATCCCTCCAAGAAAAGGAATATTACTCCACAAAAGCCCTCATCCCGAAAGAAATCTAAGGCCACCCGAACCATGCTTAAAACTACCCTTACCCTCGATGATTTCGACTTCTTAATTGACGCACTAAATGATGTTTCACTGGAGCTCGTAGAAAAGAAAGAAGAAAAATAGGAGGAGATATTCTACCAGATCATGGGAAAACTCAAAGAAGTGTAGCAGGCACTCCGACCCAACCAAGAAGTTTCTACAGTTCCCTTAATAATGGAAATATTAGGAACACGTGATGAGCCCACACAATTACGCCAGATCACCAAAAAATTCGAAGCTCGCCTTCGATGAGCTCAAGAAGACATAGTGCAAGCCACCCAGACTTTGGTGCAAGAAAAAAGCGCACATGAAGAGAAACAGAGGAAGGAAGAACAGGAGAAACTTGCCTTACAAGCGAAGTGGGAGGAGGAAAAAAAATAGTTACAACAGAGCAAGGACCAGTTGCTAGCAGAGAAACTTGAAGTACAGGAAAGAGTTCACAAAGCACTGCACTCTATGACGATCATCGAAGTAAATATGGAAGACCATCTCCCATAGATGGTGACCCAACTGGAAGAAGTAATCCAACAAATTCAATAGTACATCACAGATATGGAGCTTCGCACCGTGCCTAAAACACCCTAAGAGAGGTCACTTCTCGAAGCACAATCAACCGATTAAAAAATTTGTCTTTGGAATATAGGCAGCGAAGCACTAGAAGTGCCCAGACTTATGAAACCTTCGCAGAGACTCCAAAATTGCACACATTGGAGGCACAACTCCAAGAAGCAAAGCGGCATGCAGATGTGCTACAAGTGCAACTGAAGTCCATGACCCTAGTCAAAAGAATGAAGAGGTTCGCAGAACAAGGCACAACCCAACAACAAGTACACATGCTGCAAAGTAAAGTAATGGAAGTCTCTCAACGACTACAACCACTCCAAGAGAAGGCATGCCAACTTCTCACCGAACTTGAAAGCCAGGGAGATGAACTCGAAGAGGGTGTCATCACTATAGAACAACACCTACAAGGACCACTCAATGACACAGTAATCCAGGAATTTACTGAACAAGAGGCTGTCTCACTGCAGCATGTGGAAGAAGCTCGAGCCAAGCTTGAGGCGTTCGAAGCAGAATTGGTCAGACCTGAGTGACTCAGGACAAGTCACAGGTGAGTGTTGGGGGCCTATTGGCCCTTGACCAATTTTTGAAGAATACTTGGTCATATTTGACCACTTTTGGGACTGTGACAACCTGCGAAAGAAGGATCGCAAGGTGAAGCAAAAATTAAGGAAGAAACACCTATTTTTGGGTCCATTTTAGGGTTTTGGGTTGATGTAACGGGAAAGGGTTGTCAGCTCGTGGGTTTACCCATTCTTAGGCCCATTTTGTAATATATAAATAGGCAATGTAAATAAAGGAGAATAGTAGGGATGATAGTAATGTAGTGCATCTATGTGATGTATAGCTGAAAGCTTAGTGCTAGTAACCAGATCCGTGTGATCAGATGTATCTTAGAGTGCTCTGTGTATGAGATCAAAAAGATATGTGAAATTTTTTGTAGTCTTGTGCTGAAGAGAAAGGAAGAAGGATCTAGCCAGCTGCATAGATCTTCTGTCCTGTGCGAAGTAAGGGTCATTGAAGCTCTATGCTATAATTGCTTGACCGAGATAATATAAAGAAGACTTTGTGGACGTATCCCCAAGGTGGGGGTGAACCACGATAACTGTGTGTATAGTGATTTGTGCTTCGATCTAATGTGTTTTATCTCTTTCTTGTCTAAGTGATTGATGTGATTAAGTCGATCTAGTTATGCTCTATGATGATGATATATGAATGAATGTTAGATCTGATATATAAGATGCTTAGTGCTTGATCTGTTGAATCTAACCTATATTCCTGTGGCTAAGTATTGAATCATATTTAGTATAAGTATTCACTGCAATGCTATGTGCTATCTGCGAAGTACCAGATGGGTTAAATATTGATAAAGGATCTATGCTAAGTGTCCTGTAAAATATATAATCACAGATCTGTGTCCCAACTAAGGTTGCAGACATCTGAGTCCTGCAACCACCCATGCCTCTACCTCGGGTGAGACTTCATCTGCTTTGTAGGTGTTGCTGAAAGGTCGGTAGTTAGGGTTTTGTTGGTGCTCTCTTGAGTGTTGAACCCTGGGTCTGCCCCTATGCCAACAAATGGTTCCATTTCTAGGACATGAACTATGATTGCTGGGACAAAAGAAGAAAAATATTTGTGCCAACTAAGCTCTGTGCGTAGATATGTTTCCCTAGTGCACAATATTCTAGTTGACCTACAAATCTTTGTGTCGAGAAAAAGAGGTTGGATCTGAAGGGAAAAGGTCAGATCTACAGAAAAAGAGGTCAGATCTGAAGGGGAAAGGTCAGATATGCAAGAAAGAGGTTGATATAGAAGAAAAGAAGCGATATTTGAATGCTCTATTCTTTAAGAAAAGTAAAAGTGGAAAATTTCTGAAGGAAAAATGTTAGATCTGTAGAAAAGAGGTAAGATCTATAAGATCTGTGCTCTGATAACGGTAAGAATAGTCAAAATTTTTAGATTTGAAAGATTTTTTCTCTGTAGAAGTAAGATAAGTGAAATTTTTTGTTTCTAAAGCATGGATCTAGGTATGTTTGATAGATTATGTCCTAGCTTCAAAACTAGGGCATTAATAGATGAAAGTAAGTTTGATATGAATACATATGATAAGTATAGTGAGAGATATGTTATACCTATGCATCGAAAGAATGTTTGGACTAACAAGTGGATGCAGGATCCTAGAAAGATTTTTTTGCAAGGTAGACACCATGATCCTGGTGCACAGTACAGAAGGAGTTGGGGAACATCTAAACGAAAGAGAGGATTAACCCTATGTTATAGTTGCAGAAGACTGGGACATATTGCTAAGGAATGCCTTCGGAGAAGACCTAGTTGCCTCTGTTTTAAGGCCATGGACCATGAAGTATTGGATTTCCCTAGAATGATTGCTATGCTTGAGAAGCTGAATATGGAGCAAGAAAACCCTGAAGGAGATCAAGAGACCAAGATTATAGCAGAAACCCAGAAAGAATAAGAAAACATAATGCTATAGATGAAAGATATCTTGAATGACCACCGACATGTTAGGCTATCAGAGATCTTCAAAGAAAAGGAGCAAGTCGAAGAAAGAATAGGGGGATTTGACATTGACTATAATCTTGATGAAGGAACACAAGTGAAAATTATGCCAGAAAGAACTTGGGAAGCTATAGGAAAGCCTACCATGGTCCCTTCCCTAGGAGGAACAAGTTTCTTCAGAGGAAAGATAGTAAACCTATGTGGAAGGCTCGCCCGGATACATATGACTATCAATGGAAATTCGACAGAGGAAGACTTTGAGATCATAAAATTTGTTGAAGACAATCCCCTGTTTACCATGCTCATAGAAAAACCTTGGATTGATAGAGAACAAGCCAGACGAAAAGAAGAAGAAAAAGTTTGGGAACAGAAGAAGAAAGAGTTAAAAGACTTTATGACCAGAAGGATCACCCACTTAATTGAAGAACAGGAGAGAAGATCGTAGATATTTAATATTAGAAAATCCGATGTCGAAGCTAAGAGAACACTTGAGGATCCACAGAAGATTGATTACCTATCTTTGATACAAAAGTAGTATTATCAAGGAACCCTAGGAAAGACTTTCAACAACACAAAGTAACTAAGACCACAGAAGATAAACATCAGAATGGTAAAAGAATTACTGAGACAAATATCATTGGGAAGAGGGCTAGGAAGTTAATAAATAAAAGGGCTAATACTATAAGGTTACAAGAGGTTCTAGAGGACACTTCGTAGCAAGAAGAATTGCAGAATTGGAGTTTTTTCGAGATATAAGAACAACAACATAGAGTACTTCTCCATGACGAATCAATATAGCCGTTGGAACCGATATACCCATTTGATCGCCGCTCTGAATGGATCGAAAAAAAGTTATGGGTTACCACTAGACCATTGGATAGCACTAGAACAGATAGAACAAAGTTAATGAAGGCCCCATGTTCGTTGCAAGCAGACCATTGTTGAGATTGCTTACTTAACCCATCACACCACGCACTGAGAATACTTTTTTCTAACTGAGAATTTGAGCGCAAACCCTGAGATTTACTTACCCTAAGATAATTTCCTTACTATTCACTGTAGTCTCTGAATTCCTTTTGCACTCAAGCCAGTTGACCCAAGTTTGTATGTCAGACGAGCTCAGCGCTGCTGAGAAAATTGTTGAAGAAGTTCTAATTGATTTAATGACTGTGAGAGTCATGTTAAAATGAAGAATGTCTACAGGTGTATAGGCATCAGCCTGGGGAGCACTGCTAGCTTCCCCCTCCACTGCTTGAGAAGGACCATCCCGACTGCCTTCAAAAAAGTGATCTAAGTTTGAAAATGACTTCACCACTATGAAAATGATCCCAAACATCTTTCTTAAATATATCCCACCACTAAGAGGAATATTGAATCGAGACACTATACCTAGAGACTTTGACTATGTTGTAGTCACTACGTACCTCCTGAAAGGGGTGTGCACAGTTCATGCTGACCAGGAGAAGCTCACCGCACTGAAATTTAGTGATTTCAACCTTGGAGATCACAAGGTATATAGTATGCTAGCCCTGCACAAGTACTTGACTATTGAAAAAGGAAAGAACCCCAAGATTGTACCACAAAAATGGCCCCATAACCTTGCACAATCAACCACTCATCACACCCAACACACATCATAGGTTTAGACCTTTGATGAAATTCAACGCAGATCGTCACTGCACCTACATCACAGCGCATGCAGATGAGCACAAACAACAAATCCAGTCATATTACAAGCTGACAGAATATAACTTGGAAGAGATTACCAAGGAATGGTCGATAGACCTCCTTGTTGTAGAAGACCCCACAGAGATGTCCGACGTAGATATCCCTGAAGCTATGCCAGATACACCAGGACCACGCAAGACTAAGAAGGATGTGGAAGTTCAAAATATCCATAGCACATCCATGAAGACTGCTTCACTCTCACCTGCTAAGGGAGGTGATGACGAAGAACTAGGGGGCACAGAATTTGAACATAGAAAAGGTGAGGTTACTCCACCGAGAGACGAGGAAGATCCCTCCAAGAAAAGGAATATTACCCCACCAAATCCCTCATTCCAAAAGAAATCTAAGGCCACTCGGATCACGCTTAAAACTACCATTACCCCGGATGATTTCAACTTCTTAATTACTGCACTAAATGATGTTTCACTAGAGCTCGCAGAAAATTAAGAAGAAAAGAAGGAGGAACTATTCTTCTGGATCAAGGGAGAACTCAAAGAAGTGCAATAGGAACTCCATCCTAGCCAAGCAGTTTCTATGACGCCCTTAACAATGGAAATATTAGGAACAAGCGATGAGCCCACACAGTTATGCTAGATTGCCGAAAAAGTTGAAGCTCGCCTTCGACGAGCTCAAGAAGACATAATGCAAGCCACCCAGACTGCGCACATGAAGAGAAATGGAGGAAGATAGAATAGGAGAAGCTTGCCTTATAAGCAAAGTGGGAGGAGGAAAAAGCACAGTTACAACAGAGCAAAGACCAATTACTAGCAGAGCAACTTGAAGTATAGGAAAGAGTTCACAAAGCACTGCGCTCTATGACGATCATAGAAGTGAAGATGGGAGACCATATCCCACAATAGGTGACCCAACTAGAAGAAGTAATCCAACAACTTCAACAATGCATCACAGATCTGGAGCTTCGCATCGTGCCTGAGACACCCTAAGAGATAAGATATCTAAGAGAGGCCACTACTCGAAGCACAGTCAATCGATTAAAAACTTTGGCTTTGGAATATAGGCAGCTAGGCACTAGAAGTGCACAGACTTATGAAACCCTCATAGAGAATCCAGAATTGTAGACATTGGAGGCACATATCCAAGAAGCAAAGCAACATGCAGATGTGCTACAAGCGTAGCTGAATCCTGTGATGCCAGTCGAAATAATGAAGAGGTTTGCATAACAATGCAAAACCCAACAACAAGTACACATGTTGCAAACTAAAGTAATGGAAGTCTCTCAACGACTGCAACCACTCTAAGAAAAGGCATGCCAACTGCTCGTCAAACTTGAAATCCAGGGAGCTAAACTCGAACAGGGTGTCATTATTGTAGAAAAACACCTGGAAGGACCGCTCAATGACACAATAATCTAGGAATTTACTGAATAAGAGGTTGTTGCACTGCAGCAGTCGAAGTAGCTCGAGCCAAGCTCAAGGTGTTCGAATCATAAATGGTCAGACCTTGGTGACTCGAGACGAGTCACATGTGAGTGTTGGGGGCTTGTTGGCTCTTGACCAAGTTTTGAAGAATACTTGGTCATATTTGACCACTTTTAGGACTACGATAACTTGCCAAGGAAGGAGCACAACGTGAAGTGGAAATTAAGGAAGCAAGACCTATTTTTGGGTCCATTTTAGTGTTTTGAGTTGATGTAACGGGAAAGGGATGTCGGCCCGTGGGTTTACCCATGCTTAGGCCCATTTTGTAATCTATAAATAGGCAATGTAAATAGAGGAGAATAGTAGGGATAATAGTAATGTAGTACATCTATGTGATGTATAGTTGAAATCTTAGTGCTAGTAACTGGATCTGTGTGATTAGATGTATCTTAGAGTGCTTTGTGCATGAGATCGGAAAGATATGTGCAAGTTGTTGTAGTCTTGTGCTGAAGAGAAAGGAAGAAGGATCTAGTGAGCTGTGCAGATCTTTTGTCATGTGCAAAATAAGGGTGATTGAAGCTCTGTGTTGTAACTACTTGACCAAGATAATATAAAGAAGACTTTGTGGACGTATCCCCAGGGTGGGGGTGAACCATGGTAACTGTGTGTATACTGCTTTGTGCTTCACTCTAATGTGTTTTATCTCTTTCTTGGCTAAGTGCTTGATGTGATTAAGTAGATCTAGTTATGCTCTATGCTAATGATATATGAATGAATGTTATATCTGATATATAAGATGATTAGTGCTTGATCTGTTGAATCTAACCTATATTCCCGTGGATAAGTACAAAATCATCTTTAGTATAAGTATTCACTGCGATGCTCTGTGCTATCTGTAAAGTACTAGTTGGGTTAAATATTGATAAAGGATCTATGCTAAGTGCCTTGTAAAAGACATAATCACAGATCTATGTCCCAGCTAAGGTTGCAAACATCTGAGTCCTGCAACCATCCCTGCCTCTACCTCGGGTGAGACTTTACCTTCTTCACAGGTGTTGCCGAAAGGGATGGTAGTTAGGGTTTGGTTTGTGCGCTCTTGAGTGCTAAACCCTGGGTCTGCCCCTGTGCCAATAACTATGCTACTTGATTCTCCACTAGGTCTTCTTCCTTTGGATCTAAGCCCATCATAGAGCGAAGTTCTCTGTCGACTGCTTCTTTGACTCCAAGCTTTTTTGCGAGCAAATTCTATTTTTCTTGCTTGATTTGTGCTTTCTCCTCTACAAACTTTATTTGAAGGTCATCATTCTTCTTTTGTGCAACCCAACATTGCTCTACCTTTTCCTCTTGGGCTTGTTTCAGGGCCATTGTGGCCTATTATTTCTCATCTTACACTTGACGAAGGCGAGCTTCAGTCACATAAGCTAATCTGGGAAATTGGGCCGGCTCATCTCCCAACTCTGGTTCTTCTGATGGTAGGGGTGCAATGGACACTGCGCAGCTAGATTGAAGGGTCTGTTGTACCCCTCTGAATTCTACCTCAATTTTATCATACATGTCTTCTTGCTTGGCTTCTCTATTCTTCATAATGTCCTACGAAGCATCTGATACGACTGCAATGATGAATTCGAAGTCATCGATCATGAGCACAGTCTGCATATTAGTCATGGTGGCTCTGGATTTCTTTTGGGAAGTAGGTTTTGTGGGAGAAACCTTCCTTTTCTTAGAGGGATCAGTCTCATCCACAGGATCCCTAGGCGATGTTACTTCGCCTTGCTTCTACTAATCTTCTTTTCCATTGGTCTCTTCTTTATCTACTTTGTCATCACCTCCTCTGCATAGATGATTTTAGGGGATAAATTTCACTCATGGGCTAATTTTCTATGGTTTTTCCAAAAACGAGATTCTCTATTTTAAAAATGATTCGCCCAAATTCTATAGGATAAAATTATTTTACCTTAAAAATCGCAATTGTTTTATAAAAACTATATAAAATCCTTATAAATTTGAATATTTTTACAAAAATATCGCCAAACATTTATAGTTGGCATATGAAGGATTAGTAAGATTCGCCAAGGTTTTTACATTTTAAAACAAATTCCCATCCTTAAAATCATCCCTGCTCCTCTGCCAGGTGACTCTGAAGCAGTTTCTTCGGATGCACTGCTCAAGTTTTGGACCTCTTCGGTATTCTTCCTTCTGCTAGGTCCAGGTGTATCCTGTCCTTCAAGAGTGGTCTCCGGGCTACCAATTAGTTTAGCGTCTGACATTTCTATGGGGTCAACAGGGATGAGGATCTCTGCAGACCAATCCTTGGTTATCTCTTCGAGGTCCTCCTCTGTGAGCTTGTAGTATGACTGAAGCTCTTCTTTATGCTCATTTGTGCATGCAGTGATATAAATGAAGTGTCGATTTGCACAGAACTTCATGAGGGGTATGAATCGGTGCAAGGTGTTAAGCATCATGCGAGGGACAACCTCAATAGCTCTGTTCAGCTAGAGATAGTATGTGTGGAATAATATGTTCAACTTCCACTGTTTTCCCATATCACTCGAGTACCAAAGCATGGTGAGCTTCATAGTGAGTGGCTCAATTGACTCAATGTCTGGGAAGGTCGCACCTTCCATCATCTCCCAAGTATTAAATGCGATGAGGATCAGAAGCTAGCTAAAGTGGAACTCATATCCTTGATCCTAAGCTTCACGACAGTCCAATTTCAACTAGTTGACCAAGTACTTCACCCAGTTCATCTGGAGTCCTTCTACACATCTCTCGACGAGGTTAATAATGAATCATGTGACTTGTGTAGGTCTGTTCTTTCTCATGATATTTCCTACGATAAGCTGGCAAGACAGGCCCACTACACCATTCTAGATGGAAGTTACCTTGTAGCCTCGCGTCCCATTTTCTACATTGCCATATGTGTCTTTGATATTCTATGCCAATGGGCGATATGTAGCCTTCCCTGGGTAGAAGTCCTATGGGTTGGGTCCCTACATTCTCAATCTGGTGATCCTATGGATCAACATTGGATCGATTGTGATGCATCTGTCTAGCCATAGATAACCACCATGGTAACATGATAATAGGATATTAACACACGCATTAACCTCTTGGTGCCTTCCAAAGTGTGGAATCTTCATCACATTCAAGAGGGTGGACTGTGCAAGGTTCATAGTCCATGGCTGGGGAGTTATTTTTGAGTTCTTCCCCTTCGTCCTAGTCAAATACTTGTAAGGAGTGAGCATGTTGTAGTTCTTGTGGTCCCCTAGGTTGAAGTCAATGAACTTCAACCTTTTGATATTATCCTGTTGCATTCTAAATGCACATATCCCCTTCGGGAGGTACACAGTAACCATTTTATAATCAAAGTCTCTTGGGACACTGTCATGACTCACCACGCCAACCAAAGGTGGGATGTAGTTGGGTAGGATAGTTGGGATTAAATTAGCATTTTCCAAGTCATCTCGATGCTTGGTTCTCTTCTCTGTTGTAGGTCAGGATGGTCTAGATCTGTGAGCAGTCGATGGGGAGGATTACACTCCTCGTGTCAATGAGGCATGAATTCCTACGAACATCAATTTCTCATCCATTAGATAAATTAGAACTTCTTCAAACGATTTCTCCATGACACTGAGATCGTTTGAAATGCACGCTCAAGATCGAATAACTCAGGTCAATGACTGAATGCAAAATGCAATAGAATAGGTGTCAATCTCAGTAAACAACGCGGTAGCAATGAGTTCTCTCTGATACGATTCACAAAAGTGTTCTTGGTGCAATAGTCGACAGAATAAGTAGACAACGATGTAACAAATCTCTCCAACAGACAAGAGGCCTTCATCAATACAGTTCTTTCTGTTGTGGTGTGGTCCCAATGGTTTGATGGTGAGCTTTCTGGTAATAACTGTTGTTTTAACCATTCAGAAGTGTTGGTCTAATGGTCATAATGCCTTCAACGGTTATATTTCTTTGCCATGGAGAAGTGCCATGTTGCGTTGTTATGATATCCCGATGAAGTTCTTGTTTTGCAAATCTTCTTTCTGTGAATTTCCCTCTGGAACCTTCTGCAACTTTTCTATATTTGCTCTCTTCTTACTGAGCTTTCTAGACTTCTTCTCGGTGATCTTTGTTTCGGTATTCCTCTTTCCATTCTGATTCTTGTGTTCTTTTGGCATAGTAACTTTGCGCTGTTGATATTCTTTCATAGGGTTAGAGAGTAGTACTTCTTTCTATTCGAGGTAGGTGCTCCACTCTTTGGTGAGTCTTCGTGTGTTCTTTCAACTTTGACATCTGAGTTTCTAGTTCTAAATGACTTTGATTTGTTCTCCTATTCTTAAATCAAGTGGGCTATCCTCCTAGTCATGAAATCTTTTAATTATTTCTTCTTATGTTCTAAGGCTTCCTCTTCTTTTCGTCTATTCTGATCCTTCTCAATCCAGGTTTTTCTTGGTAACATAGAAAACGGGGCACTATTCTCAATAAATTTAACAACCTCAGAATATTCCTCTGTCGATGTTCCATGAGCATTCATAGATATCTGGGTGAGTCTTCCACATAGGTTTATCAACTTTCCTCTAAATAATCCTATTCCTCCCAAGGAAGGACTCATAGCAGAGTTTTCTAAAATTTCCCAAGTTCTTTTTGTCATGATATTCACCTGTGTTTCCTCATCCAGAACATAGTCAATGTCGAAGTCTCCTATTATTATTTCTATGTACTCTTTTTCTTTGAAGATATCTGATAAGTTTACATTCTTTTGATCATTCAGGGTTTCTTTCATCTATAGAAATACATTCTCTGATTCTTTTTGGGGTTATGCCATGGTCTTAGTTTCTTGACCTTCCTTAGGGTTTTCTTGTATCATATTCATTCTTTCAACCTTAGCAATCTTTATAGGGCAATCCAAAACTTCATGGTCCATAGCTTGACAACAAATACAACTAGGTATTTTACCAGAGCATTCCTTAGCAAGATGTCTCGGTCTTCTGCAACTGTAACAAAGGGTTAGTCCTCTCTTTCTTCTAAATGATCCCCATCCTTTCCTGTACTGCGCACTAGGATCATAGAATCTATCCTGCAAAAAATTCTTTCTAGGATCCTGCATCCATTTTTTAGTCCAAACATTCTTTCTATGCATAGTAATAACATATCTTTCATGATTCTTATCAGATCTACTCATATCAAATCTTCTTTCTTCTAACTGTGCCCTACTTTTCAAGGTCAAACAAAATTTATCAAACATACCTAGATCCATACTTTTGAAAAAAAAAATTCCACTTATCTTACCTTTTTTAATCAAAATGTTTCACTGTTCTCACCTTTAACAAAGCACAAAGCTTTAAGATCTTACCTCTTTTCTTCAGATCTGAATTTTCTTCTTAGCACAGAGCTTCACAATTCAAGTAGACTACTTCACACTAAAGCAACAGATCTACTCATAGAGATTTCTTTTCTTCAGTTTTGAGAAATCATAGTTTCAGGTCAGATATTTACATAGAGCTTCTTTTTCCTTAGTTCCTAGCAATCACAGTTTCATGTCCTGACAACGAAACCATTTGTTGGCACATGGGTAGACCTAGGTTTCAACGCTACAACGACACACCAACAAAACCCTAACTACAGGCCCTTTCGGAAACACCTGCGAAGCAGATGAAGTCACACCCAAGGTAGAGGCAAGGGTGGTTGCGGGACTCAAATGTCTGCAACCTAGCTGGGACATAGATCCGTGATTAGAACATTCTAAAAACTCACCTAGAAATTAAAATTCATTATCATTTAACCCTTGTTCACAGTGAAAATAAACCCTAATTACAGAGCATCGCAGTATTCAACCAGATCTAATGCATTAAAGAACTTATCATATAAAGATAACTCAGATCCATCATTCATTCACATGGCTAAACACTAAGCTATCATATCAGATGTATCTAAACATTAAGCAAAAAGCGTAAATCATATGAACAATATCACAACCATAATGCACAAAGAAACCATAACATAAGATATACATGGTTCACCCCCAGCCTGGGGCTATGTCCACCAACTCTTCTTCTCTTTATTGTCTTCCGTCAATCATCTACATGCACAGAGCCACAAAATCCTACTCCGCATAGGACAGGAGATCTGTGCACACTTCGCCAGATCCTCCTTCCCTGAGATAGGTTATAGCAAAAATCCCTCTTACAATCTACACAAGCTTCTTATGTCCACTTGCACTTAGCTCTGCAAGTGTTCAACACAACATGCACAAATCATTTACAACTATCTCTTGCACTTAGCACAACACGACTTAGATCTTCTAGGTCTTGTTACTTCTTCTTACATCACCTAGCTACTTATTTATACATTACAAAAAGGGCCTAAACATGGGTAAACCCATAAGATGACATCCCCATACCCATTACATAAGCCCAAAACCCAAAAATCCCTAAAAAGGGGCCAAGATCCTGCGATCTCCGCTTCGACTTGCACTTCGCCTTCGACAGCCTATCGAAGTCCCAAAAATAGGTCAAACATGACCAAGGATACTCGAAAATTGGTCAAGGGCCAACAAGTTTACCCATGTTTAGGCCCTTTTGTAATGTATAAATTGATGTCTAGGCGATGTAAGAAAGAGACCTAGAAGAGACAATTGGTGTTGTCCTAAGTGCAAGTGATAGTCGCAAATGATTTGTGCATGCTGTGTTGAACACTTGCAGGGCTAAGTGCAAGTGGATGTAAGAATATCATGTAGGGCTTTGTGTTGCAACCTAGCTCAGGGAAGGAGGATCTGGCAAAGTGCGCACAAATCTCCTTTCTTATGCGGAGTAGGATCTTGTAGCTCTGTGCATGTAGATGATTGATAGAAAGAAATAAAGAGAAGAAGAGTTGGTGGATGTAGCCCCAGGCTAGGGGTGAACCACACATATCCTGTGTTATGGTTGCTATGTTATTCATGAGATTTATGCTTAGTGTAATAATATATGCTTAGATGAATCTAATATGATATATTAGTACTGAGTAATATGAATGAATTTTAGATTTGACCTATTTTGATGTTCTTAGTGCTTGGATGTATTAGATCTGGGTGAATATTATGTTGTTATGTAATTAGGGTTTATCTGCGCTGTAAACAAAGGCTAAATACTGTATAAATTTTGATACAAATTAATGTATTCCTGCAATTCTCCTGATCTAACAATTTCCGCCACTTGTTAAATACATAATCACTTCTACTACTATTATTGCGGAAGCAATTTAAACCACGATCATAGCCACAATGCACAAAGTGAAATATCAATAACACACAACACATAAGTTTTATTGGGAAAGCGTAAAGCTAAAAACCCTACTATCATATATTATGTATATCATGAATCATGAAACAATCTCACACAAAACTCTAATCCAAGAGCTCTCAGTACAATACAATTGTCTCACACTGTCATACACAAATTAGCAAATACATGCGCCAATTTCTGTGTCCAGACAACCCGCCTCCTCTGCAAAAACTCTTCTATCTAAATTCTCACAATGAATCAAATGAATATAATTGCCTTGTTTGCACATGCTCATAAGCATATCCAATGCATGTGTGAACAAATCACAACTGATAGCCAAACTATTCCTTTCACCTGTTATCTCAACTAGTGTCCATTGGAATGACATGCATGTAGTTAACCATGGCGAATCTTCAGTTGCATGCGAGTTAATTGATTAAATGAACTCTCACTAGTGCATGCTTAGTTACAACTAGTACAACTGATATTAACTCACTTAACTACACTTGTAATTCTGTTACAATTCCAAATCACTTAGTTATGAATGAGATAATAGATTAATATTTATTGTCTAATTTAATTAAGGGAAAATTAAATTAGACACATGTTTCTTGTTGACTTTTCAACACTCCCTCTCAACAAGAAAGGGATTATCCTTCACCCCAATCCTATCTCTATGATATTCAAATTTTCTCCTGGTGAGCGTCTTCATCAGAATGTCAGCATCCTGATCTTCCATAGGAATGTATTGAAGCAACATGATCTTCCGTTGCACACAATCTCTGAGATGATGATACCGGATATCTATATGCTTAGATTTGTCAAGAAACACAGGATTAATCGAGAGTTTAATGGAACTCTGATTATCACAATAAATCACTGTCAGGTCTAAATGATAACCACACAAACCAACCAAGATCGTCCTCATCCAGATAGCCTCACATGCAGCTTGGCTCACTGTCATGTATTCTTCTTCTGCTGAACTAAGTGCCACGGATCTTTGTTTCCTGTTGTACCAAGAAACAACTGTAGATCCGATACTAAAGATCCCTCCTGATGTGCTCTTTCTGTCCGTTGGGCTTCCCGCCCAATCTGCATCTGTGAAGCCATGCAACTTCACCTCATCCGTCTGTCTGTACCATAATCCATACTCAGATGTTCCCTTCAGATATCTCAGGACATGCTTCCCCACCTTCCAAAAGAGTTTGGTAGGCTTAACCATTTCTTGACTTAGTTGGTTAACCGCATAGCAAATATCCGGCCTTGTATTCACTAAATACATTAGTGAACCTACTAACTGTCGATAGACAGTAGCATCCACTACCTCTCCAGAAGTAGCATCCTCTTTCCTCCAGTTTCCTAGAAGAGGAGTATCCATGGGTTTGCAGGCCTCCATGTGAAACTTACCTAGTATCTCTCTTGTATACTTTCCTTGAGATACAAAAATTTCACCATCTCGCTGCCATATTTCCAATCCAAGGAAATAATGAAGAAGGCCCAAATCCTTCATATTTAACTCCTTTGCAAGGTTCTCCTTGCATGAGTTTATCAACTGATCATCACCAGTAAGTATTAAATCATCAACATAAAGAACAATGATTAATATCTTACCCTCCACCACAATTTGGTATAGGTTTGCATCTACTTCACTTTTGGTGAAGCCCAATCCGGTGAAATAGATGTCTATCTGAGTGTACCAAGCACATGGTGCTTGATTCAGCCCATACAGTGCTCTCTTGATTTTGCACACATGCAACTCTTTTTCAAAGGTCTCAAAACCTTTTGGCTTCTCAATGTACACTTCTTCCTCAATGATCCCATTGAGGAACGCAGTTTTGACATCCATATGATGAATGTGCTAGCCCATATGCGCTGAGAGTGCAAGGATGGATCTTATGGAAGAGTACCTAGCGATAGGTGCAAATGTCTCACCATAATCTATCCCTTTAATCTGTGAGAAGCCCCGGGCCACAAAACTGGCCTTATATTTCTCCACACTCCCATCAACAGCTTGCTTTACCTTGTAGATCCATCTTGAACCTACCACTGATTTATCAATCGGTCTTGGGACAATTTCCCATACACTGTTTTCGACAATGGAGTCATACTCTTCTACCATAGCATCAACCCAAGTGGGGTCCTGCATTGCTTCCTAAAAGGAAGATGGTTCAGTCACAATACATTTTCTCATGAGAGCCATGTATCCAACAAATCGATCAGGAGACTGTCTCTGCCTGCATTGTGAAATAGGGGCTCCTATGTTCTGTGCAACATCTAGTCTCAATCTATCAGCTTCCATGGTGTGCTTTCTTCCATTTCTGATGGATGGCTCTGCTTGAGTGGTTTCCTCCACTCTATGAGCCTCTTCATGTTGCTGATCCACATATAGAGACTCATCCTTGGGAACCAATAGTTCCTCTTCTACATGTAAGTCTAGCTCCCTCTCAAGCAAAAACCGCATGGATTTCCCCTCATCGAATTTTATATCCCGTTGCATAACAATCATCTTACTGTTTGTCAAATACACACGATAATTATGGGGTGTTTTTGTGTACCCCACAAATATCCCAACTTCAACAGTCGATTCCAACTTCTTCCTGGCATCCTTATTTACATGCACATAAACAGATGAACCAAAAATTTTAAAATGAGAAACATCAGGTTTCTTACCAGTAAAAGCTTCTTTAGGTGTACTCATGCCAAGTACTCTATGAGGACAACGATTCTGCACATAAACCATAGTATTTCATGCTTCTACCCACAAATGCAATGGTAGGCCCTGATCATGCAACATTGCTCGTGCTGCACCCATGATCATTCTGTTCTTTCTCTCCGCGACCCCATTTTGCTGTGGGTTATGAGGCACTATGAGTTCTCTTCGAATTCCTTCTCTACTGCAGAATTCTTTGAATTCGTTAGAGATGTATTCTCCACCATTATCACTCCTTAGAGATTTCACTTACTTCCCCGACTCTTTCTCCACCAATGCTTTAAACTCACAGAACTTTGAGAATGTTTGATCCTTCTTCTGCATGAAGACTATCCAACATTTATGAGAAAAGTAATCAATAAAAATAACATAATAACTGTGTTTTTCTATTGAAGAAACTGAGAATGGTCCACACATATCCGTGTGAACTCTCTCCAGGATTACCGAAGCACGGTTCTCCTTTTCATGAAAGGTGGACTTTACATACTTCCCCAGGGTGCACCCCTTGCACTGATCTGACTGAGAAAGTGTTCCCCTTGGAAGTCCAGTAGATATTTGCTGCATGATCTTCGAGGCTCCATGATGAAGATGGCCTAATCTCCTGTGCCATAATTCACCCTCATCCTAGCTCACCACTGTTTCTGCCTTGCCTATCATGGCACCGTAGCCATCTACCTACAACATGTAGAGATTCTTAACTTGAATCCCTATCTTCTTGACTTTAACTGTTACTTTATGTCCCAGGTAGGCTATACCACTGCTAAAAACAACATCATAGCCTCTGTCCTCCAACATTGCGACTGAGAGCAAGTTTTTCTTTAGACCTAGAACATGCATAACATTTTTCAATTAAAATGGTTTACCTGACTCCCTCTGAAAGGTAATGGTACCAATACCAGTTGCACTTTATTTTCCATCATCGCCCATCTCTATATGCATTCTGAGATCTTTCTCTTCCAAGTCAATGAAAGACTCTCTATCTCCCGTCATGTGGAAGGAAGTGACACTATCCAAATGCCACACCAATCCTGATGCACTTGAAGCCATGCATGTGATCAAAGCGAAGTCAAGCTCAAATTGTGAGACAAGAGCCTCACCAGTTGCAGCTCCAACAACCGTCTTGTTCTTCTTCTTCTACGGACAGTTAGTAGCGATATGCCCACATTCGTGACAGTGAAAACACTTCACTTTGGACAAATCCATCTTCTTTGAATTTAGACTCGGAATTTGATTGGAATTTCTTCCCTTTCCCTTTCCTTGCCTTGGCAGTCAAAGCAAAATCCTCTTCATCATCATGCTTTGATGAAGATCCATCTCTGGTATTCTTCCTGAACTCCTCTTGCACCAGATCTGACCATAGTCATTCCCAATTTGGTAACTTTTCCCTTCCATTGACAGAGTCTTGATAACTATACCAACTCTTAGGAAGCCCTAGGAGCACCAAGCTCAACAAATCATCAACAACGACTGTTATTCCCACACTTCCAAGCTCATCTTGACATTGGACAAACTTTGTGAGATATTTTGGAATGGTGTCACCTTTCTCCATCTTAATCTTCCTGAGTTTATCTTTGAGCACCAATTTCCTATGGTCGCTACTGTTTTGGAACAGGTCTGTCAAAACCTTCCACATTGCATATGGTGTGGTTTTCCCATGGAGACTTGAGACAATGTGGTCTCGTACTCCCTCCAACAGAATCCTCCTTCCCTTCACCACTTTCTTTTTCCATGCATCAAGATTTGCAGTATCTGTCGTAATCGGCTTAGGAACATCTGCATCAATGTAATCCTTCAAGCCATTGTCTTTGAGAACTGCCAACATCTTGTCCTTCCAAGCAATGTAGTTAGAGCTGCCCTTGAGTGCATACTCCAACCTCAAGCCATTGAAAGACATTTCGATCTTCAATCAAGTGTCACACCAAGAAAATATTGCAAATTTGAATGTTATCCAACCCAAAACTCAACCCCTTCACTTTCCCCTTGCCCTGGTAGGTTCGCACCCCACCTGAGAAAAACCTGAGGGAAGTTCGCACCCTGCCTATGTATAGCCTGCGAACTTGCCTGTCAAGTTTGCACCCTACTAGTGTATTTACTTGTGAGAATGCTCCAAAAGTTCGCACCCTGCTCCACTGTTAGGGTAAGGGAAGTTCACACCCTGCTAGTGTATTTGCCTGCAAGAATTCCAATGAAGTTCACACCCTGCCTTTGTCTAGGGTGTGAGAATTACTGTTATTGAAAACACCAAAATTTTTCAGTACTACAGTTCTCACCCGGCTAGAGGCAGGACCTGCAAGAATGAAATTATGTTCGCACCTCACTTTCGTGACTCCGTGGCCTCTGTGGCTTTGATACCATGTAGAAATGTTGATACAAATTAATGTATTCCTGCGATTCTCCTGATCTAAAAATTTCTGCCACTTGTTAAATACATAATCGCTTCTACTATTATTATTGCGAAAGCAATTTAAACCACGATCACAGCCATAATGTACAAAGTGAAATATCAATAACACACAACACATAAGTTTTACTAGGAAAGCGTAAAGCTAAAAACCCTACTATCATATATTATGTATATCATGAATCATGAAACAATATCATAAAAAACTCTAATCCAAGAGCTCTCAGTACAATACAATCGTCTCACAATTTCATACACAAATTAGCAAATACATGCGCCAGTTTCCATGTCCAGACAACCTGCCTCCTTTGCACAAACTCTGCTATCCGAATTCTCACAATGAATTGAATGAATAGAATTTCCTCATTTGCATATGCTCATAAGCATATCCAATGCATGTGTGAACAAATCACAACTGATAGCCAAACTGTCCCTTTCACCTGTTATCTCAACTGGTGTCCATTGGAATGACATGCATGTAGTTAACCGTGGTGAATCTTCAATTGCATGCAAGTTAACTGATTAACTAAACTCTCACTAGTGCATGTTTAGTTACAACTATTACAACTGATATTAACTCACTTAACTACACTTGTAATTCTGTTACAATTCCAAATTACTCAGTTATGAATGAGATAATAATTAATATTTATTGTCTAATTTAGTTAAGGGAAAAATAAATTAGACACATGTTTCTTGTTGACTTTTCAACAAATACTAATGAACGATAACTGCTAAATGATTTGTTAAGGTGTTGTAATCATAGATATGTGTCCCATATAGGTTGCAAACACTTGAGCCCTGCAACCACCCCTACCTCTACCTCAGGTGAGACTTCATCTGCTTCACAGGTGTTTTCGAAAGGGCCAGTAGTTACAGTTTTTTTGGTGCGTTGTTGAATCGTTGAACCCTAGGTCTTCCCCTGTGCCAACAAATGGTTCCATTGTTGGGACCTGAAATTGTGATTGTTGGGAACTGAGGAAAAGAGAAAGCTCTATGCATAGATATGTTTCCCTAGTGTGCAGTATTCTACTAAGCTCTGTATTAAGAAAGGAAGTAGATCTGAAGAAAAGAGGTAAGATCTTAAAACTTTGTGCTCTGACAAAGGTAAGAACAATGATTTTTTTTGATTGAAAAGGTAAGATCAGAAAGCTTTGTGCTCTATTAAATGTAATATAAGTGGAAATTTGTGTTTCAAGATTATGGATCTAGGTATGTTTGATAAATTTTTTCCTAGTTTGAAAACTAGGGCACAACTAGAAGAAAGAAGATTTGATATGAGTAGATCTGATAGAAATAATGAAAGATATGTTAATCCTATGCATATAAAGAATGTTTGGAATAACAAATGGATGCAGGATCCTAGGAAGATTTTTTGCAAGTTAGCTACTATGATCCTAGTGCGTAGTACAAGAAAGGTTGGGGATCATTTAAGAGAAAGAGAGGATTAACTCTTTGTTATAGTTGTAGAAGACCGGGACATCTTGCTAAGGAATTCCCTGGTATAAGACCTAGTTGTGTTTTTTGTAAAGCTATGGACCTTGAAGTTCTGGATTGCCTTAGAATGATTGCTAAGGTTGAAAGAATGAATATGAGACAAGAAAACCTCGAGGAAGGCCAAGAAACTAAGACCATGGAAGAACCCCAAAAATAATCAGAGATTGTATTACTACAAATGAAAGAAACCCTGAATGATCACAGAGATATCAACTTCTCAGAGATCTTCAAAGAAAAATAGTGCATAGAAATACAAATAGGAGACTTCAACATAGACTATGTTTTGGATGAGGAAACACAGGTGAATATCATGGCAGAAAGAACCTGGGAAATTTTGGGAAAGCCTACTATGATTCCTTTATTGTGAGGAATACCATTATTTAGAGGAAATTTGATAACCCTATGTGGAAGACTTACCCATACCTCTATGAGTGCTCATGGAACTTTGACAGAGGAATAATTTGAGGTTGTTAAATTTATTGAGAATAATGCCCCATTTGCTATGTTACTAGGAAAAAACTGGATTGAGAAAGATCAGACCCGAAGAAAAGAAGAGGAAGCCCTAGAACATAAAAAGAAAGAACTAAGAGACTTCATGGCTAGGATAATAGAACACTTACTAAAAGAACAAGAAAACTAGTCGAAGCTACCGAGGACTAGAAATTTGGATGTCGAAGTTGAAATAACACAAGAAGACTTGAAACACCTGTCTGTACAGGAGAGTAGAGGACCTACCCCGAACAGAGAAGAAGAATTTCCCTTGAACCCTAGGAAATACCATCAACAACGTGAAGTTACTATTCTAAGAAGAGATAAGAATCAAAATGGAAAGAGGAATACTGAGACGTAGATCACCAGGAAGAAGGCTAGAAATCTCAGCAAGAAGAAAGAAAAGTTGGAGAAATTATAGGAAGTTCCAGAGAAGACTTCGCAGAAGGAAGGTCTCTAGAATTTGAACTTCACTAGTATATCAGAGAAACTCAGACTAGAACTTCGCCATGGCAGAGCAATATAACCGTTGGAGGCATTATGGCCATTATATTGACACTCCCGAATGGTTAGAACAACAATTATGATAAAAATGTCACCATTGGATAGTTGGGACTGCGCCATCATGGGCATAACTGCATTGAAAAAGGCTTCTTGTCCATTGGAGGGATCCATTACATCATTGTCTATGTATTCTGTCGACTGTTGCAGCGAGAACACTTTTATGAATTATATCCAAGCCAACAAGAGAACTCATTGTTACCGCGCTGTGTTTACTGAGACTTCACCATCTGTTCTATTGAATTGAGAGTTTGTTCATCGACCTGAGTTATCCAATCTAGAGCATGCATTTCGGAGGAACTCAACGTAGTAGAAAAGTCAATAGAATAAATCCTAATCGATCTAATGGCTGAAAAGGTAATGTCCGTAGGGATTCAAGCTTCATCGACAAGAGGAGTGCAAGCTTCCATGTCGACTGCTCGCAGATCTGGACCATTCCAAGTGACGAATGATAAATGCACTAAGCATTGCGATGACTTGGCAAACATGAAGCTCATCCCATCTATCCTACCTGACTACATCCCACCTTTGGCTAACATAGTGAGTAGTGATAGTGTCTCAAGGGACTTCGATTACACTCTGATTACTGCATACCTCCCGAAGGGGATACATTTAGTTAAGCCACAACTGGATAATATCATGACATTAAAGATCAATGAATTCAAGCTAGGGGATCGCAATAACTACAAAATGCTCTCCCCTCATAGGTATCTGACTAGAACAAAGGGGAATAATTCAGAGATAATCCCCCAACCATGGATTATGGACCTCACGCATTCCCACTATTTTGAACGTAATGAAGATACCCCATTTTGGAAGGAACCAGGAGGTTAGCACGTGCTTTAATCTCTTACTGTCGTGCTTCCATGGAGGATATATGTGGCTAGAGATATGCATCATTGTTGACCCGGTGATGATCCATCGGATCACCGGATTGAGCATACAGGGACCAGGCCTGCAAGACTTTTACCCAGGAAAGGCTGCAGACCGCACCTTGGTGCAGAAGATTAAAGATAAATATGATGATGTGTAGAAGGGGAAGAGAGGTTAAAAGGTAGCCTCCAGCCAGAATGGTGCAATGTGCCTCATTTTCCAATTGATTGCTGGTAAGCTAGTAAGAAAGAACATACCCACGCAGGTCATGGGGTTTGTTGTTGACCTCGCTGGAAAATGCATGGAGGGGATACAAATGAACTAGGAAAGATACTTAGTTAACCAAATAGAATAAGACTTCCGTGAAGCTCATGATTAGGGCTATGAGTTCCATTTTAGTTGGCTGTTGATCCTCATTGTGTTCATTGCTTGGGAGATATCGGAAGGTGAGACCTTCCTGTTATAAAAAAAGGATCGTGAAGCAATAAAATAAAATAAATGCGGAAACAAAACACAAAAGATACACAATACAAGAGAGACACAGATAAACATGGATAAAAGTAAAAGACCTCTGAATCAATAATATAATCAGGCTCCACAACCAACAATCTCCCACTTGGAGAATGATCTCAACAACTCCATCATTGTTGTATATGCTGGACTCTAAACCTTCTTGGACCTGGAAAATTTCTCATCTTCATCTTCATTCTTGAATACCAACTGAAACTAAGCAGGAACTCAGTTTCTCCCTGGTTACTCCCTTTGTTAACATGTCTGTAGGATTCTGTCTAGTGTGTATATTTTCCAACTTCAAATGTCCATCTTCCAAGGTGGATCATATGAAGTGGTACCTCAACTATACATGCTTATTCTTCGAATGGAAGGCTGAGTTCTTTGCAAGATGAATGGAACTCTCACTATCACAGTACAACCTGCTATTCTCTTTCTTATTTCCCAATTCCTCTATAAACCTATGTAACCAAATCATCTCTTTACTAGCCTCTGTAGCAACAGCATACTCTGCCTCTGTTGTTGAAAGTGAAAAAACCTTTTGCAGTTTTGAAATTCAACTTACTACTATTCCACCTATAGTAAAAACATATCCTATGGTACTCCTCTTGCTATCTTTATCACCTTCCATATCTGAATCAACATGTCCTTGTAGAACAGTTTCTGAACCTACAAAACATAATGCATGATTAGTAGTACCTCTCAAGTATCTGAGAATCCACTTTACTGCCTCCCAATGTTCTTTACCTGGATTGTTCATATATTTGCTCACAACTCCCACTACATGTGCAATATCTGGTCTTGTGCAAACCATTGCATACATCAAGCTACCAATTGTTGATGAATATGGGACCCTGGACATGTATTCTATCTCCTCTTGTGTCTTGGGACACATTTCCTTAGTTAATTTG
>JZKD02S1613825.1:112145-131323 GCA_000966675.3 Picea glauca
TGGTGCATCGTCACCCAAATGAACTTGTCCAAAATCACCTTGAACATAATATAGAAAATGTTTCCTATGGGGTGTGGCATGAAATGAAGCCCCTGAATCTACTACCCAAGACTCAGAAGTATTGTCTACAGAAGGAATCAAAGCATCTTGTAACACATTACCTGTTACATTTGCTTCCTGATTTCTCTCCTGCTGTCCATCTCTTTGTTTCTTTGGAGCTCTGCAGTCTTTCTTCACATGTCCTTCCCTCCCACAATTCCAACACTCTATATTTCCAAGTCTGGATTTGGATCTGCCCTTCCTAGAATTCCCACGGTTATTGAAACCCTTTCCTCTATCCTTTTGTCTTCCCCTGTTCTCCATGTTCAATGCATTTCCCGATGTCTCACCTGTGCTTTTCCGTCACATTTTCTCACTAAGGATAACACTAACAACATCATCAAATTTTAAAGTATTTGAACCAGAGACAGAGTTACTTATAGCCATGACCAATTCGTTCCATCTTTCTGGCAATGAGCATAATATTAGAAGAGCCCTGAACTCATCATCAAAGTCCACTTTTACAGAACTTAGTTGATTAGTAACCGTATCAAAATCATTTAAATGATCTGCAACAGACCCACCTTTTGACATCTTCATATTAAATAATCTCTTCATTAGAAATACCTTGTTGGACGCCGAGGGTTTTTCATACAATTTGGCCAATGCGTCCATCAAACCCTTCATTGTCTTTTCTTTGGAAATATTGAAAGCCACCAATGCTGCCAGGATTAGCCGTATCGTTCCTAGATCCTTTCTGTCAAGAATCTCCCATTCTTCATCATTCATAGCTGCTAGCTTCTTTTCTATTCTTCCCAATGGTAGAAATAGATCCTTCTGATATAAATAGTCTTCCATATGCATCTTCCATAACTGGTAGTTTTGTCCATTAAATTTATCGACCCTAAACTTTCCATCTTCCGACATTGCTCCCACCCGAACCAGGAACCCTCTTTTCCTGCAAGTTACCTTTCACTTTGATACCAGTTGTTAGAAAAACAGGATCGCAGAGCAATAAAATAAAACAAATGCGGAAACAAAACATAGAAGATACACAATACAAGAGAGACACAAATTTACGTGGTTCACCCAGTGTGGGCTATGTCCACTAGAGAAATTTCCAGGTCCTTCCTTTATTATTATCTAGCAAATGAAGAGATACAACCTACAACAAAACCTGCTGTAACTTCCTCTTATTTCTCTCACAGTCTCCTCTCTCAAAATACAATATTCTCCATCAACCATAGCCGCAATACATTTCCCTCATAAAAGAGGGTTTCCTTCTAGGGAAAAAAACCTAACATAATCTCTATCGTTAGATCTACGACCTTATAATGAACGGTCTAGATTTACAATGAAATTACAATATACAATTACAAGGAAATTTTTCCATCAGGGGATTTTCCCCCAAACCCCCGTTGGGGGCCCACTTTCCCCCAAACCCCCCAACTGGGGGGATAGCCCCCCTAGACCCTACAGAGGGGGTACCCCCCTTTGCACTCCCCCATGTGGAAGAGTGTACATACTTCTGGGGTGTAAATATTTCATGGGGTATAAACATGGCTGAAAGTAAAATACCTCTGAATCAGGAAGATAATCAGGCTCCACAACCAAGACTTCCCTGAAATAGATCCATTCGAACCCTTAGCCGCAACGTTCACCATGCTATGGTATTCGAGCAATATGGGAAAATAGTGGCAGTCAAACACGGTGTTCCACACTTAATACCTACAATTAAAGAGGGCTATCGAGGCTATCCCTCATATGATGTTGAACACCTTGCACAGGTTCAGGACATTTGTGAAGTTCCACGTAGACAAACATTTTATCTATATCACTACGTGCAGAGATGAAAAAAAAGAAGTACTACAGAGTTATGACAAGATCACAGAGGAAGACCTAGAAGAAATAACTAAGGAATGGCATGCAAAGCTCCTTATCCCTATTGACCCTGCAGAATTGTATGAACTTGAACTAATCGGAAGCCCGGTGGTCACTCATGAAGAGTATGATACACCTGGAGCTAGCAGAAGGAAGAGGACATAAGAGGTACAAAAGTTGAACAGTGCATCAGAAGAGACTGCTTCAAAATCACCTAGCAGAGGAGGTGATGACGAAGTAGACAAAGAAGAGAATAATGGAGAAGAATACAAGCACAATCAAGGTGAAATAACACCACCTAAGGATACCATTGAAGAATCTGAGACATCCAAGAAAACAAAGGTTTCCCCCATGAAACCGTCATCATGGAAGAAGTCAAAAGATAGTAAGACCAAGCTGCAGACTATGCTCACGCTCGATGACTTTGAATTCATTATCACAGCTATATCAGACGCCTCGAAAGAAATTTTGCAGATAAATGAAGCCAAGCAAGAGACCATGTATGGAAGGATTGAAGCAAAACTGTGAGGGGTACAACAGGCCCTTCACTCTAGTCATGCAGTGTCCACTGTGCCTTCACCATCAGAAGAACCAGAGTTGAGAGATGAGCCTGCCCAACTCTGTAGAATAGTTGATGCGATCGAAGATCGCCTTCATCGCGCACATGAAGAAAAAGAATAGGCCACAGTGGCCCTGAAGAAAGCACAAGAGGAAATAATAGAGCAATGTTGAGTTGCGCTATAGGATAAGGATGACCTCCAAACCAAGTTCAAAGAGGATAGAGCATAGATCCAACATGAGAAAGAACAACTACTCATGGAGCAGGTTGGAGTTGAAGAAGAAGTCAGCAGAGAACTTTGCTCCATGAGTAGTGGTGAATCTTGATGAATCCATTCAACAAATTCAACAGAGAGTCGCAGAACTAGAGATACAAATAGTGCCAAGAACTCCATAGGAAGTGCGAGACCAGAGAGAAGGAACCTCCTGGAGCAGAGTTGAGAGAATCAAAGCATTAGCTTTGGAATGTAAACAACTTAGCAGTAGAAGTGCGTAGACTTATGAGAGACTTACTAAGGACCCTGAAATGAAGACACTGGATTCACAACTCCAGGAGGACAAGAAACAATAATCAACAGTACATGTGCATTTGAAACTCCTGTCAGCAGTTGAGAGGATGAAAAGATCGTAGGAACAGTGCACTACTCAGCAGCAGGTCCATACCATACAGAGAAAAGTCATGTAAGTGACTCAGAGGCTCCAACCAGTCCAGGACGAAGCTTGCCAACTATTTGAGGAGATTGAAGGATGAGGAGCAAAGTTGGAACAAGTAGTCACTGCAGTTGAACAACGCTTGGAAGGACCTGTGAACGAGACAGTTATTCAGGAATTCGTTGAGTAGGAGGCCCTAGCAAAGAAGTAGGTTGAAGGAACTCGAGCCAAGCTCTAGGATTTTGAGGCAGAGCTACCCAGATCAGAGTGACTCAGGATGAGTCATAGGTGAGTGTTGGGGGCCTGTTGTCCCTTGACCAAGTTTTGAAGATCCTTGATCACTTTTTTGACCCCTTTTTGGGACTTCGATAGGCTGTCGAAGGTGGAGCGCAATTCGAAGCGGAGATCGTGGGATCTCGCCCCCTTGTTTAGGGATTTTTTGGTTTGGGGATTATGTAATGGTTATGGGGATGTTGTCCCATGGGTTTACCCATGTTTATAACCTTTTGTAATGTATAAATAGATGTCTAGGTGAATTAAGAAAGATACCTAGAAGAGAGAAGTGGTGTTGTGCTAAGTGAAAGCGATAGTTGCAAATTCTTTGTGCATGCTGTGTTGAACACTTGCAGGGATAAGTGCAAGTGGATGTAAGAATCTCATGTATGTATTTGTGCTGCAACCTAGCTCAGGGAAGGAGGATCTGGTGAAGTGCACTCAGATCTCCTTTCCTATGCAGAGTAGGATATTGTGGCTCTGTGCATGTAGATGATTGACAAAAGGAAATAAAGAGAAGAAGAGTTGGTGGACGTAGCCCCAGGCTGGGGGTGAACCATGTATATCCTGTATTATGGTTTCTTTGTGCTTTATGGTTGCTACATTATTCATGAGATTTGTGCTTAGTGTAAGAACATTTTCTTAGATGAATCTTATATGATATCTTAGTAATAAGTAATATGAATGAATTCTAGATATGACCTATTTTGATGTGCTTAGTGCTTGAATGTATTAGATATGGGTGAATACTGCACTTCTCTGTTATTAGGGTTTATCCATGCTATAAAAAAAGGATAAATACTAATGAACAATAACTGCTAAGTTCTTTGTTAAGGTGTTGTAATCACATATTTGTCTCCTAGCCAGGTTGCAAACACTTGACTCCTGCAACCACCCCTGCCTCTACCTTGGGTGAGACTTCATCTGCTTCGCAGGTGTTTCTAAAAGGGCTGGTAGTTTGGGTTTTGTTGGTGCACTGTTGAATCATTGAACCCTGGGTATGCCCCCATGCCAACAATACTGGATCTCAAGAAAAACTCATTTCTGAAGATACAATTTAGAAATTGCATTTGGAAACTAATTCTCATCCTAAACCACATCCTCTAGGTTGGATATGTGACAATGCCAAATTGCATGTGACAAGAAGATGTAAACTTAGATTTTCCATCACTACAAACTTTATAGATGAGGTAGATATTGATGTTATTTCATTGGATATTTGTGGTATTGTGTTGGGAAGCCATATTTATATGATAGGAGAGCCATATTTAAATTTCATGAGAACACATATCATTTGTTTAAAAATGGAATTGAGTACATTGTTATAGCACATACAAAGAAGTTGAATTTGTCACTTGTAAATGCTGGACAAATGAAGATATTAGTCAATGCTAGTAAGAACTTTGTACTCTTGATGATCAAACCCAAATACAATGTTGAAAAAGAATATTTCCAAGGTTGTGACGCAAAGTTAAAATCTGATGTATATGAGGTTGTTAACCAATATGATGAGATGTTTCAGGAACCAAAAGGATTGCCTGCTAAAAGGGGTATCCAACATGAGATTCAATTGCAACAAGATTGTCCTCTTCCAAACATTGGTATGTATAGGATGTCATTCATGGAGAATGATGAAATTGAAAAACAAATCCAAGAGTTTCTTGAAAAAGGGGTTATCATGCCAAGCACATCACCATGCATGTCACCAATTGTTTTAGTACCAAAGAAAGATGGTAAATGGAGCATGTGTGTAGATTTCAGATCCTTGAGCAAGATTACGATAAAGAATCGTTATCATCTTCCCAAAATTTATGATTTTCTTGATCAATTTAAAGATGTTAAGTATTTTACTAAGTTGGATTTGAGAATTGGATATCATCAGATTAGGATTGTTGAAGGAGACACATGGAAGACAATTTTCAAAACAAAGCAAGGTTTGTTTGAATGGATGGTTATGCTTTTTGGGCTTTGTAATGCTCCTACTACATTCATGAGAGTTATGAATGATGTTTTAAGGCCTTTTCTTGATGATTTTATACTTGGATGACATCTTGATATTTAGAAAATCTCGTGAAGAGAATGTTACGCATGTAAAGCAAGTTTTAGATATCTTGAAGAAAGAAAATTTATTTTTAAATATGTCTAAATGTGAGTTTGGAAAGACCTCACTTGTTTACATGGGGAATATTGTTGGAGGAGGAGAACTAAAAATATATCCTTCCAAGGATAAAGTCATTTTGTATTGGCCCAAGCCCAACAATGCAACAGAGGTAAGAATGTTTTTGGGAGCAACCCAATATTGGAGAAAGTTTATTGCTAACTTTTCTTCAATTGCAGCTCCATTACGTGCAGTAACAAACATCAAGAAATTTTTCCAATGGGGAGGCAATCAACAAAAATATTTTGATGCATTTAAGGAGAAGATTAGTTCATCTCCAGTTCTTGAACTTCCTGATTTGAGAAAACCATTTGAGGTACAAACAGATGCAAGTAACTATGCAATGGGAGCAGTCTTTTTGCAACACGGTAAGCACATTTGTTTGCATTCTAAAACTTTTAATGGTGTTGTGATTAATTATACTACATATGATAAGGAGTTGTATGCATTCGTGCAAAGTGTGAAAATATGGAAACATTATTTGTTGGGAAAATAAACTATCAGTCACACAAATCATCAACCATTGCAATACTTACAATCACAAACAAAGCTACAACAAGCAAGGCACTTCAGATGGATGGGTTTCATACAATAATTCCACTTGGTTATCATGTATAAGAAACAAATTTATAACAAATTTGTTGATATGATTTCTAGGACTATTGTTAGTTCTTCAGTTATTCTTAAGCATAATTCTAGCATGCATGAAAGCTATGTTGAACAATATGCTTTAGATGTTGATTTTAAATAGGTTTATGCAACTTTGTGTCATTCTAACCAAGTTGAGGAAATAGATTACCATGTGCATGATAAGCTTTAGTATCATCTTGGCAAGCTATGTATTCCATAGGGTGAAAGAGTCAACATTAGAAGGGAAGCACATTCTACTCTTATTGCTGGCCACTTTGGTGTAGGGAAGACGATGACTAATGTTGGCCCTTGACCAAGTTTTGGGAGATCCTTGGTCAAGTTTGACCTAATTTGGGACTTTGAAAGCCTATAGAAGGTAGAGTGCAAGACGAAGCAGAGATCACGGGATCTCGACCCCTTTTTGGGTCCTTTTTGGGATTTGGGATTATGTAAAGGGTATGTGATGTCATCCCATGGGTTTACCCATGTTTAGGCCTATTTTGTATGTATAAATAGATGCTAAAGAAATGTAGTGGGTACAAGTGGCTAAGTTCTAGATCTATGTGATTGAAGGATTGTAAGTGCTTTGTGCGTACTATGTGAGACTTGCAGAGCTATGTGCAAGTAATTGTAAGAAGGCTTGGTATTGTACCCTAACTTGAAGAAGGAGGATATGGAGGAGTGCACATGGATCTCCCGTCTTTTGTGGAGTAGTATTTTGATGCTATGTGCCTAAATGAAGATGATCGAAGATAATAAAGAAGAAGAGTTGGTGGACATAGCCCCAGGGTGGGGGTGAACCATGTACATGCTGTGTTGCTATGCTTTGTGCCATATTTTGATGTGTTTATGTCTTTAAGATGCTAAGTGCTTTGACATAGATGGATAGATCTAGTTATGATTTGTGCTAATGATGCATATGAATGTTAGATCTAAAATATGTGAACTAGCTTAGTGCTTAGATCTGCTAGATCTAATCTATCTCTTTATGCTTAGATATGTTAGATCTGAATGAATGCTAAAATGCTCTATTTTATTTGCGGAGTAGATACTAAGTGAATGATGATGAACTATAGTTTCTAAGTGCTCTATTAAGTATTATAATCACATATCTATGTCCCAGCTAAGGTTGTAGACACCTAAGTCCTGCAACCACCCCTGCCTCTACCTCGGGTGAGACTTCATTTGCTTCGCAGGTGTTGCCGAAAGGGCCGATAGTTAGGGTTTTTTTGGTGTGTTGTTGCAACATTGAACCCTGGGTCTGCTTCTATGCCAACAAATGGTTTTGTTGACAGGACCTGAAATTGTGATTGCTAGGAACTGAAGAAAAAGAGAAGCTTTGTGCATAGATCTGTTGCTGAAGTGTGCAGTATTAGACCTAAAACTGTGATTGCTAGGAACTGAAGAAAAAGAGAAGATCTGTGCATAGATCTGTTGTTGAAGTGTGTAGTATTAGACTTGAAACTGTGATTGCTGGGAACTGAGGAAGAAAAAGATTTGTGCGAAGATCCGACCTGAAATTTTGAAAGCTCTGTGTGTAGATCTATTGCTCTAGTGCGCAGTACTCTACTTATTTTGTGAATATCTGTGCTAAAGAAAAGAGGTCAGATCTGAAGAAAAGAGGTAAGATCTGGAAGATCTGTACTCTGATAAAGGTAAAAATAGTGAAAATTTCTAGATCTGAAAGCTTTGTTTTCTGTAGAAGTAAGATAAGTGAAAAATTTTATTTCAATAGTATGGATCTAGGTATCATTGATAGATTATGTCCTAGCTTGAAAACTAGGGCACTGATAGATGAAAGAAGGTTTGATATGAGTAGATATGATGATAAAAGTGAAAGATATGTTATACCTATGCATAGAAAGAATGTTTGGAATAACAAGTGGATGCACGATCCTAGAAAGAAATGTTTGTAGGTTAGCTACCATGATCCTAGCACACAATACAAGAAAGGCTGGGAATCATTTAAAAGAAAGAGAGGATTAACCCTCTATTACAGTTGCAGAAAATTGGGACACCTTGGTAAGGAGTGCCCTGGGAGAAGACCTAGTTGTCTTTGTTGCAAAGCTATTGACCATGAAGTATTAGATTTCCCTAGAATGATTGCTAAGCTTGAAAAAATGAACATGAAAAAAGAAAACCCTAAGGCAAATCCAGATACTACGATTATGGAAGAACCACAAAAAGAATCAGAGAAAGTATTGCTACAGATGAAAGAAACCCTGAATGATTACCGACATGTCAGTTTATCAGAGGTATTCAAAGAAAAATAATTCCTTGAAGCAAGAATAGGATACTTTGACATTGACTGTGTTCTAGATGAGGAAACACAGGTGAATATCATGATATAGAGAATTTGGGAACTTTTACGGAAGCCTGTGATGACTCCTTCATTGGGAGGAATAGGTCTATTTAGAGGAAATATGATAAACCTATGTGGAAATCTCACCAATATATCTATGAATACCAATGGAACTTTGACAGAGGAGGATTTTGATATTGTTAAATTTATTGAGAACAACGACCCATTTACCATGTTACTAGGAAAACCTTGGATTGAAAGAAATCAGGCCAAAAGGCAAGAAGAAGAAGAAGTTTTAGAGCAAAAGAAGCAAGAGTTAAAATATTTCATGACTATAAGGATCACACACTTAATTGAAGTACAAAAGAACAGATCGAAGCTATTTAACAACAAAGACCTGGATATCGAAGTTGCAAGAACACAAGACGACTCACAAAATATTGAAGTACCTGTTCCAGATAAAGAAAAAGTACCACCCTCGAATTTTAGGAAATAATCTCAATAGTGCGAAGTAACTATGCCAAAAGAAGATAAGAATCAGAATGGAAAAAGGCATACCGAGACGAAGCTCACTAGAAATAAATCTAGAAAGATAAGTAAGAAGAGAGCTAAGATTGTCAAGCTACAGAAGGTTCCAGAAGGAACTTCGCAGAAGGAAAATTTACAAAACTGGAGCTTCGTTGGGATAACATAACAACATTATATGGCACTTCACCAGGGTGAATAAATATGGTTGTTGGGACCAATATAACCGTTCGGCCAACCCTATGAATGGGTAGAAAGGCATTTATGGTTTTCCACCAGACCGTTGGACCACGCCATAATGGATAGAACAAAGCTAATGAGGGATTTTTGCCCGTTGAAAGAAATCCATTGCCAAGTTATTTATTTATCCCGTTGCACCATGCACCGAGAAAACTTTTGATAAGTGTGAATTTGAGCTCATAGAGTTGTTGATTTTACATAATGATCATTACGCTATTTCCCTCTATTCCATTACAGTGTCTAAGTTACTCCTTGAACCTGAAGATTTCCAACCCCGAGCGTGTATGTCGGATGATTTCAGTGCTGCAGAGAAAGTTGTTGAAGAAGTTTTGATCGACCTCATGATTGAAAGAGTCATGTCGATGTTTGTAGTTATACAAGCTTCATCGACGAGAATAGTGCAAGCCTCTCTATGGAATGCTCGCAAAGCCAGATTATCCCAACCATCAACATAAAAGAGAACCAAGCATAAAGATGACACCGCAAATGCAAAACTGATTCCAACCATATTGCTCGATTACATCTCGCCTCTGGCTGACACAGTGAATTGTGATAGTGTACCAAGATAATTCGAGTACACCATGGTCACTGCATACCTCTCAAAGGGGATACGCGCAGTTCAGACAGAGCAGTATAAGATCACAGCATTGAAGTTCAGCGAATTCAACCTCAGAGATCGCAAGATCTATGGTATTGTCACCCCATAAAAGTGCTTAACCAAAACTAAGGGGAAGAATTCAAATATAATCCCCCAGTCGTGGACGATGAACCTTGCGCAGTCCACCCTACTGAATATCATGAATATCCCACACTTCGTAAGACACCAGGAAGTAAACACATGTGTCAATTTGCTACTGTCATGTTAACATGGCAGTTACTTATGGCTAGATTTTCACATTACATTTGATCGAACGTTGATCCACAGGATCACAGAACTGAGTATGCAAGGACCCAACCTACAGGACTTTTATCTAGGAAAATCCACAGATCACGCACTCGCATAGAAGATCAAGGATACATATGGCGACGTTGAGAAGGGAACAAGAGGCTACGAGGTAGCTTCCATCTAGAGTGGCACAGTGCGCCTAACATATCAACTGATAGATGGAAAGTTATTAAGGAAGAACTGACCTACGGAGGTCACTGACTTTGTCGTTGACCTCGCAGGGAAGTGTGCGGAAAGCCTACCGATGAACTGGGCGAAGTACCTAGTTAACCAGTTGGAACTATATTGCTGAGAGGCATAGAATCATGGTTATGAATTTCATTTCAATTGGCTCCTGGTCCTCATTGCATTTGTTTCCTGGGATATGCCAGAAGGAGCGACCTTCCTAGAGATCGAGCCATTTGAACCACTTGTCGCATAGTTAGCTACCCTTTGGTATTCAACTGATATGAACAAACAATGACAGTCAAATGTTGTGTTTCATGCATACTACCTCCAGCTAAAGTGAGCCATCGAAGTCGAGCCTCACATGACTCTGAAAACCTTACAAAGGTTCTAACCCCTGATGAAGTTCAACACAGATCGACACTTCATCTACATTATAGCATGAGAATATGAACATAAAGAGAAACTCCAATCATATTATAATCTTACAAAAGAAGACCTTGAAGAAATCACTAAGGAATGGTTTGATGACATCCTTATCCTCGCCAACCCTGTAGAGATATCTGATCTTGACAGCCCAAAGGACACTCATAAAGAACAAAATACACCCAAGAAGACTAAGGAGGTCCAAAACTTAAGCAACACCTCATGAAAGACTCCTTCAGTATCACCTGACCGAGCGGGTGATGACGAAGTAGGAGCTGAAAAAAAGCCCAATGAAGTAACACCACCCAGAGATGAGGTTGACCCTTTGAAGAAGAGGAAGGTTTCCCCCCCCCCAAAACCTTCTTCCTGGAAGAAATCAAAAGCCACCATGACCAAGATGCAGACTGTTCTCACCTCTGATGATTTTGACTTCATGATTGCAGCCCTGAATGACGCTTCAATGGAAATAGCAAAGAAAAAAGAAGCCAAGCACGAAGAAATATATGAGAGAATTGGAGTCAAACTCCGAGGGGTACAACAGGCCCTTCAGTCTAGTCACACAGTCTCTACTATGTCCCTGCCATTGGGAGAACTAGAGTTGGGAGATGAGCTAGCCCAACTCCACCGACTAGTTGATATAGTCGAAGCCCGCCTTCGATGAGCACAAGAAGAAATAGAGCAAGACACCCAGGCCTTGAAGCAAGTGCAAGGATTACTTGTAGAACAATGACAAGCTAAAGAACAAGAAAAGATGGCTCTCCAAGAAAATTTCGTTGAAGAAAAAGCATAGATGCATCAAGGAAAAGAACAGTTGATCGCAGAGCAACTTGAAGTAAAAGAAGTGGTCAGCAAAGCACTTTTCTTTGTGATGGTCATAGAAATAAAGGTAGAGGACCAAGTCACACAGCAAGTAGAGAAGATCGCAGAAGCTATTCAGAAGCTATAGCAACACATAGAAGACTTATACCTCCGCGCAGTTCCCGAGACTCCACATGATGTAAGGGATCAAAGAGAAGCAACTGCTCAAAGCGCAGTTGAAAGGATAAAGGCCCTTGCCATGGAATATAAGAAACTTACTGATCACAGTGCCCATACCTATGAGAAAATCACTGAGAATCCAAAACTAAAGGCACTGGAGTCGCAACTCCAAGAGGCAAAGTATCAAGACGAAATGATACAAGCACAACTAAAGCCCTCGTCAACTGTGGAAAGAATGAAGCGCTCCCAAGAGAAATACACCACCCAAAAAAAGATCCACACTATCCAGAGAAGAGTTATGGAAGTAACTCAGAGGATCCAACCTGTACAAGATAAGGCCTACAAATTTTTCATAGAGGTCAAAGGCCGAGGAGTAGAACTTGAGCAGGTTGTCACTACAACTAAACAACACCTAGCGGGACCTGTGAACGAGGTAGTCATCCAAGAGTTCGCTGAACAGGAGGTCGTAGCACAACAATAGGTCGAAGCAGAACTACCCAGATCAGAGTGACTCGAGATGAGTCACAGGTGAGTGTTCGGGGCTTGTTGGCCCTTGACCAAGTTTTGAGGGATCCTTGGTCAAGTTTGACCTATTTTTGGACTTTGACAGCCTATCGAAGGCGAAGCATAAGATGAAGTAGAGATCGTGGGATCTCGGCCCCTTTTTGGGTCCTTTTTGGGATTTGGGATTATGTAATGGGTATGGGATTTCGACCCATGGGTGTACCCATGTGTAGGCTTAGTTTTTATGTATAAATAGATGCTAAAGAAATGTAGTGGGTATGAATGGCTAAGTGATAGATCTATGTGATTGAAGGATTGTAAGTGCTCTGTGCATACTATGTGAGACTTGCAGAGCTACGTGCAAGTAATGGTAAGAAGGCTTGGTGCTTCACCCTAACTCGAAGGAGGATCTGGCAGAGTCCGCGCGGATCTCCTATCTTTTTCGGAGTAGGATTTTCATGCTATGTGCCTATAAGAAGTTGAATGAAGATAATAAAGAAGAAGAGTTGGTGGACGTAGCCCCAGGGTGGGGGTGAACCACATACATGATGTGTTGCTATGATTTGTGCCACATGTTGATGTGTTTATGTCTTTAAGATGCTAAGTTCTTTGATATAGATGGATAGATCTGGTTATGCTTTGTGATAATGATGCATATGAATGTTAGATCTGATCTATGTGAACTAGCTTAGTGCTTAAATCTTCTAGATATAATCTATCTCTTTATGCTAAGTGTTATATATGTTATATCTGAATGAATGCTACGATGCCCTATTTATCTATGGAGTAGATACTAAGTGAATGCTGATGAACTGTAGTTGCTAAGTGCTCTATTAAGTATTAGAATCACATATATGTGTCCCAACTAAGGTTACAGACACGTGATTCCTACAACCACCCCTACCTCTACCTCGGGTGAGACTTCATCTGCTTCGCAGGTGTTGCCGAAAGGTCCAGTAGTTAGGGTTTTGTTGGTGCGTTGTTGCAACATTGAACCCTGGGTCTGCCCCTGTGCTAACAACTAATTTGAAAAGGTATTTCTATTGGCATAAAATGAATGAAAGTGTTTCAATATATGTAAGAGAATGTTATTTATGTGTTACAAGTAAGTCTAGCAATAGAAATTTGGGTTTTTATACTCCACTTTCAGTTCCTTCTCGTCCTTGGGAAAGCATTTCCATGGACTTTGTAGGAGGATTACCTATGTAAAAAAAGAATCATGATTATATTTATGTTGTGGTTGACTTCTTCAACAAAATGTGTAATTTGATGCCTTGCAAGAAGTAGGTTGCAACTGAACAAATGACACAAATGTTCTTTCAATATGTTTGGGTACATTTTGGGTTTTCAAAATCCATTATTTTTTATCGAGATTCTCAATTTATTGGTAACTTTTGGTCAATCTTATGGGCACTCATGGACACCAAGATGAAAAAGAGAACATCATTTCATCTACAAGATGATGGTCAAATAGATGTGTGTTAGAAATACTAAGACAACTGAGAGGGGGGGGGGTGAATTAGTTGTTACTATGCTTAAATTTTTTTATGCCTATTAAAATGTTATTAATCTTCTCCAAGTAATAATCAAGATTATGCAAGACATGAACAACAAAAATAACAAACATCAATCACACATTTGATATACACAGATATAAATATTTATGAGGAAACCCATAAAGGGAGAAAACCTCTTCTTCTTTGAATGATAGGAAGTCTTTTGAGTTCTGTACATCATCTTTCTTTGAGCACCAACTCAAACTGAGGCTACAACCTCTTCTTTAACAAGCTGCAACTTGTTGAGAGAACCAACTCTCTGGTTTCTCTAGCACCCACTAGAAGGAAGCACCAAATCCCAGAGTGTTTCACCACCAACTGGATGGAAGCACCAACTTCCAGTCACATAGGCACCAACCCGTATAACATAGAACAATGGTTCTCCCTTTCACTACCCTACCACCCTGGTTTTTCCAGCTGCAACTAGATGGAAGCTACAACTCCCTATTTTCAAGCACCCACTTGAAACTTTGAGGACAACAATCCTCCCTAGAACCACCCTACCACCTTGAGATATAAATATTTTCTTTCTGAAATTTATTATAGTGATAGAGTATTTATCAATGGCTTACCAGTCTCATCATTGTTCTGCTACATTGCTCTGCTTGACTTACATCAGTGTCTTCTTGCTCGCATCTTCTTGCGCTTAAGTTCTAGTTCAGTCTACTATTTTCACCATTTCTGGTATGTCCAACTTATGTTCTTCATCTCTGCATTTTCTCCCTTAGTTCATGTTGTGATCTTCATTTTTTACAATTCGACTCCTTTTTACAGAGAAACAACAACTTGCGTTTTTCACGACATCTTTATTTTATTCATGCCCTCATCATCCCTTACTCTATGAATCTCCAACAGCCATGTCAAGAATCTTAGAATGCTCAAGAGCCATGATTCCAATGTCCTAGAACAATGATTCAGTTAGTGTAACTGAATTGTAACATATCAAGAAATCATGAGATGAAACAACAACCCTTCAATCAGATTCTGTTTAATTAGTGCCATTGGATTATACACGCAGAGGCATTTTTGACCTTTCAATGCGTAACCTCCAATGTGGATCCTAGAAATGCTAGCTCCTTCCCCTATCTTCCGCTGATGTGACATTGGCCAATGATATCATGTGACCATGCGATTGCGGGTGCGACCATAGGTTCTTTGAGGGAAATTCGCTTTTCACCCTATAATTCACTACAGAGCTCCATGTATGCCTTTGGCGATACCGTGGTTTTGATTGCGACCCGCTCACAAAAAATTAAGACCCGAGCATGTTCTGACCCCGCAATGTGAAGGGACCATCGATCTCACGATATTGACAGTGCTTTTGAATGGATGGTTAAGATTTTTTCTTTCACAATCTGCGGATAAAATATAACTTTGTTAAATCAATGCTTGTGATTTATTTCATGATCCGGGCTCTGAGAGCTTCAAATCTCAAACCCTTCTTTTCTCCGTACGCCAATATTCTAGAGTCAATGATCTATGGACACCTTTCCTTCTTAATCAACGGCTCTACCTCCACTTTGGTTATTTGACCTTTCAACCAGATCAACAATTCTGTGGCCCCTTTCTCGATCAATGATCGAGATCTCCTTTGGGTCTCCGAACTTCTGAAATCTCAAATATCAAAATGACGCTCTGGATAAAATGACCCAAATTCACTTTGGATGATCTAATGCTTGATGTATTCTTCGGATGATCTGACGACTAAGATCTACTTCAGATGTTCTGATGGTCGAGAATGTATTTTGGCTCTCCGGCTCTCTGGGCTTCGGGGATTTCAAATCTCAAACTGAAAATTTTGAAGTGAGATTTTTCTGGAGCGTAACCTCCTCACATATTTAGACCCAAAGTGAATAATGTTTGTTTTATCAAGATCTTAGATCAACGAATCGATTTGTATGCGATTTTTCTTTACCCTGGTTTAAATCCAACAACCCTCCAACTTTTCTTATCCTATTTGTTATCACTCCAAGAAACGCCTTAGGGTTGTAGGCTAAGAACGTTTGGTAACTTAATAAATCATGAATAATGAAAGTGTGGATCAATGGGATAACTCAAGGGATTAATGAGAATAAAAAATTATCATGATGGATAGCTAATTTTCCCTAAATCCACCCCTTTAGCTGGTGAAAAGGAAAGCTTTCAACAACTAACTAGCAGATTTCAAAACCAATAAGCTAGTGAAAACCTAGAAAAATTGCCTTGGGAAAAATCAAATTTCTATGAATCTGCAACAAACACCTGAGAGATTGATGGATGACTTGGAGGCCGACTGAGTAACCACAGCATGGGGAGTGATCCAGATTGAGCCATTAAGCATGAAAAGGGAGTCTCTTTTCCTAATTAAGAAAACTGAAAGTAATCTACTTGCTCAAAGAAAGATCTTATTCTTCTATCAATCCCTACACTAACCAGTAGAGGCAAATTGATCAAGTAAAACTAAATTTCCAAAGAAGCCAAAAAATAATTGACTTGCTAATATCATGTTTGATCTTTTCCCAAAAGATAAAAGAAACCATATATTGTGGGAATGAAATTTGAAAAGATGACAAGACCAACCTTCATCTGGCAGAAAAGTTTTTGGATTTATGCTGCTCATAAATTCCAAATAATCAACAATAGTGTCATTAAAAACGTCAAGGAATACCTCTTTAAGTAGTTGTTCCAACTGAAGATTGACATGCTGCTGCCAATGGCTTTCACCGATCTCCATGTAAACTGTAAACTATTCAACTTCGATCACAGAAACATGCATGATATACTGCTGATCTAATTCTTTCTGCTCTTCTTCACCCTCTTCATGTCTGCTGCAAATTCCTTATATCAGCAAATGTGAAAGCTGAGGACTGTCTTCCTTAATCTGCAACTCTGGAAAAAATAAGTTATCCTCAGTACCTATCACAGATCCAATATTGTCACCATTGATACCATACTGTGGATCAATAATTCCTTGACCACAATAAGAGATATCTTCAGCTGATGTGTATTCTTGTTCTTGGATATCAGAATATTCAAAAGAGACATGTTTATCTTCACGAGTATTTAGATATTTATTCAATAAATAAAACTCATGACAGCATTGAGGATAGATAAGGTCAGCTGAATATATCTCTTTACAAAAAAGATGAAAGGCAGCATGAAAATCAGCCAAAGAGCTGACACTTGCACTTGGAAGAGACTAACACCAGTCGAGAGCCATCCCTTCTAATGAAAATTTGAAAAGCTTAATTTGAACATCCTCATGTACAATTTCAAGTCGGTCAATAAAGTCATGGAAATCTAGCAAATGTTCATTTGGCACTTCCCACTTCTCTCCACGAAATCTGGGAATACTAAGTTCCCATTCATCTCTAGTAGGTACTGGATGAGGGTAACCAGAAATACTTGAAAAATCACAGAATGCATACCTCTTTGCTAAGATCCTGTTCATGTCATACCAGTGGAGTCACCAACAATTGTTTGAACAATGGAGTCACCACTGAATTCGTCCTTCATGGAGTCGCTAGATAGATGATTACAACCAAAATAATATCTAGGATTTGTGTATCATCAAAGCTGGATCTATGTCGTCTCCCAAGGAAGCTGAGCTTTAATCTCCTCTCCCCGGCAACGACGCCAATTTGTTATCACTTCAAGAAACTCCTTAGGGTTGTAGGCTAAGAATGCTTGGTAACTTAATAAATCATGAATAATGAAAGTGTGGATCAATGGGATAACTCAAGGGCTTAATGAGAAGAACAACTTATCATGCATCCAAATGAGCCGGTGCTTTTAGAAACCAATAATCAGATACAGTAATTGAAATGGGATATGAAGAACACTATTCTAGATAACCAAGTACATTAATATGCAGGGTCATACAAGATAGCAAGAGATCATTCAATTCAGATTTATGAGCTAAATAAGAAGATGATAGTTCTTAATAGTTGAGCTAAATTGAATCAAATTACAGAGCAATGTAACACATGAGAAAATCTAACAATGGCAGCAAAAGAAGACTGTCATTCATATCAAGATAAGAGTCTTAGTACATATGCCAAAAAGTGTCTCCAAAATTGAACCCCCTAGTGCTCCAAATGTCTTTGGCTTTATAGCCTTACAAGATGAAATCTAGATCCTTGAAAAATGGATCAGATTTACTAAAAATAATCAAATCAAAATAGATACAACAAGTGTAGCATTAGATCCTATAAAAATGGATCTAGAATGGAAAATCAAAACAAAATAGGAAAGGTCCTATTTAGTGATCTCCAAAAATAGTAGATTGCTGATGAAGTGCAGTTTTAGCCTCCCAAGGTTGTTTGATTTGGTCCTCCAAAGATAAAATTCGAATTGGGTGATGTGTCATTTGATCCCTATCATTTTTACCTTGAAAATGGCCAAATATAGTCAAAAAATTCCCTTTTTACTTTCATCTCCAAGAATGCCCTTCAGATTTTGATTTGATAATTCATAACCAGCTTATTGAAGAAGATTTCAAACCATTCAAACCTAAAAAATCATGATCTGGGAAAAAATTCGGCTATTCTGGCCGTGACAGGCTTTCACCAGCTAATTTACCCGAAAATCCTCTCCTTAGCTGGTGAAAGGTGGAGCTTTCACCAGCTAACTAGTTATAATTCTGCCTTCCGCGCTGGTGAAACCGCAGATTTTTTCAAAATCAAATTTCTCAGTCATGGAGAGTTCATTTTTCATGCTTAAATAGTCGGTCGACATCTACAAATCCTAAGATTTCCAATGGTTCTTTCAAATCTGCATTTGGAGCCCAGGAAGCTAGTCAAATATTCCCTACAATATTAGGCATCATTCTTTCAAAAATGCCAGTGCATTTTTTATCGCTAACATTTGGCTCCAACTGGGATGGAGACCTCCCTACGAGGTCTCCAAGAACCTAGCAGACCTAGTGCCTTTAGTATTGGGCCATGGAGTCATTCATCCTTTTCAGTCCCGGCAATGTTTACAATCTTCATTTATGTCTTTGGCTATTTACAAGATCCCTTAAAATTCTGTTTCTGAAAACTCTGCCACTTGTTGTTGTTGGGTATTCTACCCTATGGACTAATAAGCTAGGGCTCTAAGCTCATACGCAAATCATGACCCTCAAGACTTAACTTTTAACCTTCTACCCGAATCTAAAACCCCTTTTTTCACATGCACATAAGGAAAGAATGAACCAACCTTTTTCCGACGGTTGAAGTAGATCCTCCGTTGAGCTTCTTATCTCCTTGCTACTGCTGCTCCTTCCAAAAGCTTCCCTGTAATCAAGACAAGACTATGCATGCATGCTACTGATCTATTCTAAGGTTAGAGATAAAAACACAAATCAAATAACATAGATAAGACTCA
>JZKD02S1613836.1:13482-37457 GCA_000966675.3 Picea glauca
TATTTAAAGAGCATGGAGGGTCATTTGTCGATGATTGATTGTGAGAAACTCTCTTGTAAAATCTCTCTGTAATCTTTTTCTTTGCATTAATAAACTGCTCCAAGTGGCCGCGTTGACTGGGGCTGTGGATGTTTCCCCGTAGGAGTTTTACCACGTGAAAACATTGGTGTGTTGATATTTGATCTGGTTATGCGAGTGGTTATTGAAGGTGTTCGTCCTCTGTTGGAATACCTATGTTGTCGAACATTGTTTATATGACATTTCTCTGGAATTCTCATTTAGATGAATTCGATGGGGAGAAGAAAAAGATCAAAATGCTTGGCTTATTGTCTTGTAGTAACTAGTTTTCCAAATGAAATATATCATGAGAATACTAAGAAAAAGGTGTATGATGTTCATTCTATACACAAAATTCATGACATTTACTATCATTTTGAGGTTAATTCAGAAAGGTAGTTTTCTCATGAAATAAGAGCACATACAGGTAAAAATGAAATTCAAATTGCATAGTTGAAAAAGAAGTCTCTCGCAAAATAAGAGGACATACACAAATGAAATCCAAAGTGCATAGTTGAAAGTGCATAAGAGAGGCGTGCTTTCTAAATTATATATTTATCAATAGAAAATAATATTAAGCTCTCAATGAAAAGAGAGACATGCTTCCTAAAGTATGTTTTTGACAATAAAAAATATTAGAAGAGAAAACAATTCTTATTAATAAAACAAATAGTTTCAAAGATTAAATTTTTTTAATTAAAAGACATTTATTTACAAGAAATTTCTAATTAGTAGAACAATAATTTCAACAACAATAATGATTTCTTCAACCCCTAAACATTGATACTAAATACTAGCATCATCTCTTGTTTGTTTAAATTTAGCTTTCAAGCTCAACAACTAAATAATTATGCTTCTCCGATCTCTTTCCACCCATCTTCAACTCCTTTTAAAAAAAATAGAGAATGTCAATACATAACCCCTTGTGCATCGTCCTTCTTTCTTTTTATTTACCCTCAAGCTAATCATTTACACTCTTTACCCTTAATTGTATGCAAATTATTTTTCATAAATAAAAATAATAAACAATATTTAATTATAATTCGAATCAATTTTGTAAAAATAATTCAATTGACTAAATATGTCTATAGTTAATTTCCTCTTTAATAAACTTACCCATAATTTATTTAATAATAAACTATAAATATTATTTTCTCACTTTTCAATCACACACATTTATTATGATTTCTCCACACAAAATACACTTAATACACTTTAATATAATAATATTGGATATGCAACCCATGTAGACCATGCATGTGCACTAGTAAGCAATAATAATAATAAGCACATGTAGACCATGCAAGTCCACCACTAAACCATTTAAGTAGCCATGTCAAACATTGCCATGCATTGAGTAAAATATGTTGTAAACTTTAGCTCAAGGAAACGGGAAACAAAAATAAAATAAATAATGAATATTATAGTATGTTTTGAATATTTTGTGAGGATAGAGAGGCAATAATGTTTATAGAATTTATAATTGTTTTTTAGTGACGGTGAGGTTAAGACATTTAGTTATGTGAAGTTATGAGTTCTAAATTCCAACTTAATTTGTGTGTTACATAAGAAACATCATGGATACATCAAGAGATTATAATAATAGCCACTCCATGTTATTGGACTTAAAAATTATAGTCACTTGGTTATTGAAATCAACCTGGGTACAAACCTCGCTCATACAGTTTTCAATTCCACTGGTCACAAAAAAAACATATACTATGAAAGATGTACATCTATGATGTCAAAATCATCCAAACCTTATACCTCATTTCTAGGTATGATGTCAAAAACATTCAAAACTTATACCTCATTTAAGGTAGAATCATTTAAAGGTTTTGAAATTAAATCTCCACGTTAAAAGAATCTAAGTCACCTACGTAAATGCCATAAAACTAAAAATCAAAAGTTTTATTTCTATATTCAAAGGGAGCGAGCATATATTCCTGGTGAATGTATAATTTTTTATTATGAAATAAAAAATTGAAATGTTTATTAAAAACAAGAAATTAGTTTTTTTATTTTTATTTTCAAGCCATGCTTTAAAAAAATAACAAATCATCAAAAGAACTATCAACTAGCATAGCCACAAAGTGGCTGGTGTTGTTGTTGGTGAAAGCCAAAAGTTATCTGGATGGATAACATTGTGAATTGACAGTTGAAACGCACATAGAGTTGAGGAAATCTAAAAGTTAATCTTAAATGTGGTAATTCCAAAGGTTAATCAATGAAACATGGCAATCATATGATGGTGCAGTAATTTCTTAATATGATTAGGTAAATGTTAAAAAATAAGTTAACTAATGCATTCAAAAATACAAAAAAGTTATGAAGAGTAAATCGGCATAATTATTGATGAGATAAATCCAAATCCCACGTTTTCTTTGAATACGTACGTTTTCTTTGAATACGTACGTGATATCACTAGCATGCCGTGTGGGCCTATGCGGTCATTATTTATGCGTTCTTAGAAAAGATTTGTTCCATGTTCTTCTTCTGGCTATCACTGTATTTCACGTGAATTCGCATATCCGCTGGGCCGTCAAACAGCTAATACGTCCACACCGGCCTATACCTGGCAACAGAAACTCGACAAATGGCAAGGTTGCTACACTCCATCAAATACTTGTTTATCGCTTCTTATTACTTTCTACTTTTTGTTTTCACGAAGATGTGCGTGAGGAATCGTACGTCGCGCACATGTCGGGACACCATCGCTGAATTTAAAAATTAAAAATTCAGATTCGGGACGATGATGGGTGACTGATTGTCAATGCGATTGAGCATTCTTACCACCCATCTCTGAATAATCTCGCACAGCCTAACTTTCACATTCTATATAATATACGCACGTCTTTTATTCTCCTCGCATTAAAGAGCTCTTCTTAGGGCAAGATTTTCCGTTGTCTTCTCTATAATTGCTCATAACTTTCATTACTTTTTAGTGCAAGATCTTCTGATGTATTTTTCATATTTGTTCATACTCTTCATTCATGCTTAGGGCAAGATTTTCCGCTGTTTTCTCTATATTTGTTCATACCTTTTATCTGGTTTTAGCATAGCCGACCGGTTTCAAATCTCTGTGATTTATTTGTCGACTGCTTTCTGCTTAATTTGGAGTAACTCGAGGATTTGCAATCGGATTAATGGATATTATTCCGAACATTCCACACGAAATCGGTCGAGAGTGCCTGCTGAGAGTGACTTACAAGTCACATGATAACCTCAAAGCTGTGTGCAGAAATTGGGAGGCTACACTGAGTAGCCCACGGTTCTATGAGGACAGAAAGATCTCTGATACTAGCGAGCAGTTGATATGTTTGATTCAGGCTATTCCTAAAGGGAATTCGGCTGACGATAAGTGGCACGGCGGCCCCGTTTATGGGCTAACTCTGTATGACCCTCTGCAGGGCACCTGGGATCGGCTCCCTTCAATCCCCCAATTTCCCGACGGGATTCCCCTCTTCTGTCATTGCGTTTGGGTGGATCAGACACTGGTTATGATTGGGGGATGGAATCCCTCCCGCTGGGAAAGCGTGAATACTGTATTTATCTATGACTTCACGTCCCGTACTTGGCGCCACGGAGCCGATATGCCCACGGCTCGATCCTTCTTCGCCTGTTCTGTTTCTCCCGATGGGCTTATCTACGTCGCCGGAGGACAGGACGATAATAAAAGCGCTCCGCGCACTGCAGAGGCATATGATGTTAGACATGACAGGTGGGAGGTTCTGCCCCCCATGAGCCAAGAGCGAGACCGATGCCATGGAGTCTTTTTGGATGGAAAATTCACTGTGCTCAGCGGGCACGCCACGGAAGCGCAGGGTCAATTCGAGAAGAGTGCCGAAGTATTCGACCAGAATACATGTAGTTGGAGCAGAGTGGAGAATAAGTGGAGTGTTGGGGAAAGCCCGATATCGTGCTTAGCTGCCTTTGGGCACTTGTATTTCTTCCATAACAAACAAGTGACGAGGTATAACGGGAACAAGAATTTTTGGGAGGTTATGGCATCTCTTCCTGAAGGTATGGACGTTGTTACCTGCGCCACAATGTGGCGTGACAAGATATTTGTGTGCGGTTCTACTAGCCGCTGGGGTGAGCAGGTCTGTTACATGTTCCACAGCTCTGGGAAGTGGGTTCCCATTGACAGACCACATGACTTTCAGGGATTTGTTCAGAATGCAATAACTGTGGAGTTGTGAGATTATTATAAGCGTGCACACTAATTATGTGAAAAGTAGTTGGTCCCATGCTGCTGCATTAGGGCGGGGAATGAAAGGTATTCCTCGGTAAATATTTCAAATATCACTGATTTTCTCGCATCCATCGACTGATTTTCCCTATTCGCAGCAGCCCGCAGTTTACCAAATATATTTAATGTATTTTCTAAATATATTTAATGTATTTTCTAGCGTGTAATTTATATTCACGTGTTAAAGATTTCGGGTTATTAGTTAAAAGTGAGCCTCGTTTTATAGAATACAGGATTTCTAAGATTGAAAATCTGAGATTCCTCCAATTACTAAAGGCTCTTCACAGTGTCCAACGCAATTCGGCGGTTGTTGTCCAAATGGAATATTTGTTCCTTTGATGTCGACTCTCTTTTGTTTAGATTAGGCTCAAGACTCGAGAGAGATAAATGGTATCTAATTTTTTTGGATGGAACGAAGGTTTTTTATGTTTTCATGGCGTGGATGGATTAGTAAAGTCTTCCTATTGATTAAGATTTAATATTGACTTAGACAAATTTTTATTTTATGTTGTTCAAGAAAAAAATGGTTTATAACATGTAAAATGTTAATATAAAGAGTTTTTTTTATTTTTTTACTTAAATTATTATATTTATAAGTAAATTAAATTATTATTAAAAATTTATAAGTAAATGAAATTGTTATTTTATATTGTTTAAAATTAATAATTTCAAATAAAATAACATGCAAATTTTAATATATTATATATATTTTTTTAATCTTTACGTGGCAATCAGTTAGTTATCAAAGTAATTTTTAAATATGATTAGGTAAATGTAAAAAAGTAAATATTATTGAATATATTAAATTTTATTATTGATTAACAAATAAACGGTTGAGCTTAATTAATAGGTGTATGCCTTGTCAATAATAAACGATTGAGCTTCATTAATAGGTGTACGGTTGAGCACTAAACCCCTATTAAATCTGCCCATTATCAATAGGTGTACATCTTTCGACGTAATTAATAATTTATAAGTAAATGAAATTATTATTTTATATTGCTTAAAATAAATAATTTAAAATAAAATAGCATGCAAATTTTAATATATTATATACATATTTTTAATGTTATTGAAACTATTTACATAGCTAATGATATCTCTCATTATATATAATGAACGAATTAAATTAAAATAATATTGAAAATAATTATTAATTTTATACATTAAAATAATTGGTTTAATAGTCATAATATTTAGCAGTAAATATTTTTCTTCTTAGCGGCCTTCACATTAAATCTCACCTTCATTAAGGAAATACAGTCCTTTTAATCTTTTTAAAGTTCTTTTAATTTTTTTAAAATTAATTTTGTACATTAAAATAATTGGTTTAATAATCATAATATTTAGTAGTAAATATTTTTCTTCTTAGCTGCTTTCACATTAAATCTCACCTTTATTAAGGANTTTAAAAAAAAAAAAAAAATTTAAAAAAAAAATATGATATAAATAATTGGTTTAATAATCATATTTTTCTTCTTAGCCGTCTTCTCATTAAATCTCATCTTCATTAAGGAAATAAAGTCCTTTTACTCTTTTTTTTTTTAGTTTTTTTAATTTTTTAAAAAGAATATGATATAACTAAAATGCGTATGCCTTTTCTCTTGAATAATTAACCCATTTATAAAATATTATAAAGTCTTACTTTGCTTTTATAAAATGAAACTTAAATCAACAATAAAATATTATGACACTTCCTCCTTTCATTAATTATTATTATGACACTTCCTCCTTTCATTAATAAACAATTATTTTTACCATATTTATTAGTTGATGAAGAGTGTTTTCATGTTTTTCTTTTTAATTACAAATTGGACAACAATGAATGATTCAAAATTGGAGCTTCGTTAAATTATTTGACGCACTTTAGACACTTGAAAGTTAAATTATTTGATACACTTATAGACACTTGAAAGCAATGTAGGAACAACAATCTAAGCACGTTGGAATAAGTTCATTGGTATATTATTGGATATTGAAAAGTACACTGACTAATTATCAAGAAGATGTGTTGAATGTCATTTTTGAGTTGAAATTTGTATGTGTAGTCATGTATGAAAATTAGTAATGCCATCTCTTCATTAATGCATAATCAAATTAAAACAATGTAATATAAAAAATGAGATGACTTTAATCCCAATTCATTAATCAATATTATAGAACATTACTTTACATGATCTCTTGCAGTGTTATCTTAAAGGCACCTATATAAGCTATAAGATTATTAAATGATATTGTATGGAGCACCTCGATTAATGGTATCTTGTGGCAACTAGAAAATGTAATAAGATTATGGGTAAATATTTGAGACCATGTTTTCTATTTTTTTTCAAAACATAAAAATAGTTTTTAGAAGTGATTTTATTGAGTATGTGAAAGTATGTAAAAGGTTATATTTACAAATAAGGCTTAGTATCATATGTATATGAAAGTTTTAGTTATATTTGATGGTCAAATCACTGAATTACATATTTTGCTATCGAAAAAAATTTAATATTTTCTCATGTCAAATGCAAATCACTTAACGAGAATTGTGATCTCAAAATGAGAACTCTAGCCCTTAAAATCCATATTTTTACATAAAAACATGAAAATCAAACGAAATAAAAAAATTGTGCTATCGTTATCATATTTTTTTCTAACAACGTTAAAATTACATTGCTATTGAAGCATATCCTTCAAAAGTCATATAGTTGTTCAGAAAAACATTAAAATCAACACCTAAATAAAAAAATATATTTAAAACTCAAATTAAAAATTAAAAATAAACATTAAACATAAAGGTAAAAAAAAAACTTAAAAAAAGATTTTTAAAACACAAAAATACCCTTAAAAAACATAAAATTACATTAATATATATATATATATATATTAAAAAGATATATATATATATATATATATATATATATATATATATAGGATTGTAAGTTTTCACAGTTAGTCATAATGTTAGAAAAGTTTTGGAGTGTGTTAGGTTTCAAAATGTTTTGAATGAATATTGCTCTTAAGGCTGAAAAGAGTATGTTGAGGTTTTCCTTTATAGATTAAGCGATGAAGGTGAAGGTGGCCATCGAGGGAAGAAGAGAGAAATGAAAAGAGCCCTTGAAAATAAAAGTATAGAAAATAGTGCTAATATGTGAGACAATAATGATAAAAAATTGAAATAGATGTAAGGTGATATTAATAAGAAAAAAAGATAAATGTTAAGGTGAAAACATATTATAATTAAAAGTAGGAGGAAAACATTAAGAATAAATGAAGGAAATAAAACGTTAATGTAAAAAAATAATAATAAAAATGTTAAGTAAGCCTAATAATGATGATGTTAGATAAATTAGTTAAAAACAAAAGAAGATCAATTAATAAGAAAAATAATAAAGAATTAAAAATATTAAGGTGAGATAATGAAAGGTAGGAGAAATATTAAAGAATTAAAAATGGGGGTTAGTCTTAGAAAATGAGGGATAACGAAAGGTAGGAGAAATATTAAAGAATTAAAAATGGGGGTTAGTGTTAGAAAATAAAGTTGATGAAATTAGAATAATAAAAAAAAAAGGGGTAAAAAATAAGAAGAGTTGAGAAATGAATTATTAGATGAAAAGAAAAGATATATAATTTTTATTTAAACCAGATGAATTGAAGTGCAAAGACTTAAAAGTCAAAATAAAAAATAAGGTAATCGCCTAAGTTAGATCAACAAACCCTAAAGTGACGTCTTGTTCCCCTTCAAGTTTACCTACTACAGTACCAGAGTGAATATGATCTCCACTGGACATACGCAATGCTTTAGCCAGTACATGGAAGTGCAGACCATGATTTTTTTGTCTGTCAATCAGTGCATGCATCGCGCGGTGAATGTGAAGAAGTAGTTCGTTGTCTCGGCAATGATGAGCCAAAGAAGTATTTGCGGTAAAACCTCCCATCAGATATTGAAATATCCGTAAATGATTTAGAGGGAGGAAGAAGAATGGTGGAGGTGGTGAATGGTAGGTTTCCAGTGATGACTCAACTTATAGTTGTCTTCACGATTGAATTTTTTAGGGTGTTTTTCGATTTCTAGGCCTTTGCAAATAAGCCGGGAGGAGTAATGCGAGGCAGAGGCTAAAATTTTGGTTTGGTCAAAGAAAATGACGTGTTTGGAGTTAAAAGAGTGTTCTGCAATAGTTGATTTGGAAACCCATTTGTAGGTGGTATAAGCTATATGTTATTTTATTTAGTCTTTAAAGGTTTTTTAGTTTTGACCTATGTAAGATTTCCCGTAAGAGAAAATAAATCTTTTCCTCCTACTTTTAATTATTATATTTTTTCACCTTAAATTCTATCTTTTCTCCTTATTATTATCACCCTACATCTATTTTAATTATTTATCATTATTGCTATCACATATCAACACTATTTTATCTACTTTTTTTTCTCAATGACTATTTTCATTTCTTTCTCCTTCCCCAACGATCACCTTCCTCACTTAATCTATAAAGGAAAATATCAACATACTCTTTTCCACCTTAAGAGTTTTATTGTCTCTGGTGATGGGTGGAGTGTCCACTCTCGAACATTTTGAAACCTGACACACAATTCATTCCATAAATTTTCTAGCAATATATATGTTGGAAACACTGAGGGGGGGTGAATCAGTATTACCTTTTTAAACAATTAGTAATTACTTTGTTATTTTATTAATCACCACAATAGATCAAAAAATGAATTGTATTTAAAATCAATTATATAAATATAATTACCAAGAATGATAAGGCTTATAAAAAATAATCTGAGATTGTGAAGGACACCAATCCTGTTTAGAGCGCCAACTCTTGGAGACACAAATCCCCTTCTTTAGGGCACCAACCCTAGGAAGCGCCAACTCTCTTATTTTAGGGCACCAATCCTAGGAAGCACCAACTCCCTTGTTTTTAGGGCACCAACCCTAGGAAGCACCAACTCCCTTTTTTTCAGGGCACCAACCTTAGGAAACACTAACTCCCTTGTTTTCACGTTTTACTTAGTTAAGGATATGAATCCTTCCTTGCTCCTCCCTTCCACTCTCTCTGCATTAGTATCTTCACATTTCCTTCTTGGAATCTACTTCTTCTTTTGATCTTTTGATTTGGATTGTAGAGCTTCTTCTTCACCATATATTTTTGTTTATATAATATTCCAACCAGTGTGAGCTTTGAAGCACTATGTCCTTTTTGTTTGAACCATTGCACCTCTTTATTTAAATTAACAATAATAACTTCTATTATTATTATAATTAATAGTTTGTTAAATACTTCAAATCCCTTGCAAATTGTTTCATCATTTTAACCCATCACTGATTATTTTAATTGTTCTCGATTTGAATATCTGCACAGGCATGGATTTCGAAAAGTTCACGTTATTCCTTTCCTACGATGAAACTATTCACATGACCGTGGGTATGACCAGGTGCTTAACGAAAATGGTGCTATCATAGTTTCTCGTCGGGGTTTCCCATAACTTGAACTTATAATTACTATGAATCGTAACCGACGAAATCTGGTCGCAAGTAGTCTAACCGACACCTGCGGGTTTTATCATGTCCTTTCACATTCTTTGATCTTTCAATGGACATATTTTATTTTTCTGCAATCAGAAAACTACTGAAACTTCCCTTAGATTTGAGGATCAACGACCCTCGTTAAATCTGGACTCTCCATATTGACGACTCTCGAAGTTTCAGGACACTAAAACTCCAACACCTTATGTTCCTCTGAATGGCCAACTTTGACCAATGGTCTGAATTAGATTTTTGACGATCTATGGTCATCGCTAGCTCAAACCCTGATAACCAACAATGATCCACTAATCCTTGACCAATGGTCAGGATTAAATCTCTTGGCCACCACACAATGCCCGACTAACCACTGTGATGAGACCTGGATCTCCTCGTACATATTTGGTCACATTGACTAATCCAATGATCATGACTTAATATTGCATTGAGATCTACGGTCCACACTCTTTCAACATAGTGGAGCTTTAACAATTGGCCACTGTGCTTGATCACTAGTCGAGAATGCTCCTGAAAGAGATCAGTGGTGAGCGTTTCTTCTGGAATTCTCGGAGTCCTTTGACACAGAAGTTGTTATAAAGAAAAAGGAATATTATTAGATTTATTTTCTTTGGAGTAAACTAAAAGAGTTGATTGTTTAAATCCGACATGAACGACTTTGAAAGTTAATATTCTTCGATTCCTTTTCTTTGGAGTAAAATAAAAAGGTGAATTGTTTCAATCCAACATGAACAACTTCGAGAGGGAATATTCTTCGATAATCATGCTTTGACAAATAAGTTGTCGCCACGTGTCTCTATCATAGCTTCTAGTGTATGCCACTATGGTATGATGTGGTTTCTTACATCACTCATGGTTGACATGGAACCACAGTATTTGTGCCACGTGTCACCCTGATTCGTGACTTTCATAGACCTTATGTGCCATATGAATTTTGACACTTGTCACCATCTAATTGGGCAAGGTGTCCTTGCTGACGTGGTCCTAGATCAAAAGGAATATTCTTCAATTATTTGTCTTTGGAGGGATTCCACTTCCACTTTATTTAGCTCTCTGAATGGATAGTATCGAATGGAATATTCTTCGATACTTTGATTCGTAGTGGGACTATGAATACCTTCATGTGAACACCAATCAATAGATGCCACATGTTACATTTATGGAAAGGGTATTGAAGAGGAATATTATGTTTCAATACTCTGATTTCGGAGTGTTAAAGAAAATCATTTCTTCTAGACTCTGAATAGCTTCCTCTGAACACCAATCAATAGTTGCCACGTGTTACCTCTAGATTCATCAATTAGGATCACCCTGAGTTAATCTCCACCATTTTTCTAGTCCCGCTTAAAGCCCATTCTACCTTTATCTGGTGTGCTCCTTCTCAACCTCGAATGGTTAGATGGTTCCCGATAAATATCCAATGGTCACGATTATTTGAATTTTCTCCATGTGATCTCATGGTCCGCGTTCACTACACTACTTCAGAGCTTTCAATACTTTGTGTCTTTATGGGGTCTACTTATCTTGTCCTTCCACTTGGTTTTATCTGACAATGAGGATAGATCCCGAACTAATCTAATGATTGTTGTAACTCGATCCTTTATAAGGGATTATTCTATGTAGGCTCTAGATTCTACGCGACCTGCTACATTATCTCTCCTGAGATTTGATCTGATCACCTGCACTCTGTTGACATCAATGACAGTATCATACCACTAAGTCCACTGTCCAACATTCCCTCCCTTTGGCATTGATGACAACCTTTTCTTTGAAATATTTCTGTTGTTTATCAATTTCCTCCTCCTTTGACAATAATGACAGAAGGGATCCTTTTTCATTCCCACTGTGGGGAAACTCCCCCTCTCCATATGCCCCTTTTCTTATGATGCAAACTTTTTGGTTTTAATGATGTATGTGAATTACTCCCAATTTATGTTGAAGATTTTCAAAGGTACTCCTGGGAAAATCTTTTGTGAATATGTCTACAATTTGTTCTTTGGTGTCCACATACACTATTTTAACCACTCTTTGAGTAACCCGATCTCTTAAGAAATGGTATTTAATTGGGATGTGTTTGGTTTTAGAATGCATTACTGGATTTTTAGACATACTTATGGCACTAGTGTTATCACAATTAATAGTAATGGGATCATCATATCTTATTTGTAAATATTCTAATATTTTCTTCGTCCAAAGAAATTTTGTGCAATAGGATGCAACAATAATGTATTATGTCTCTGCTATGGATAGTGATGTGGATGTTTGTTTCTTATTTATCCATGCTACCAGACATTCTCCTAGAAAAAATGCTCCTCCACTGGTGCTTTTCCTGTCATCTATACTACCAACCTAATCTGGATTAGTGTATGAATTTAATGTAAAGTCTTTATCTTTTGGATACCTAATCCAAATTCTAAGTTCCCTTTAAGATATCTGAATATTATTTTTACTATTTTTAGATGAGTTTCCCTAGGTGTAGATTGGTTTCCCTAGGTGTAGATTGAAATCTTCCCACTAGTCCTACAACCTGCATGATGTCAGGTCTAGTTGTTTTTTAGTAGAGAAAACTTCCAATCATTGATTTGTACATAGTTTGATCTAATTTTGGTGAGACATCATCTAGGATTAGTTTACATCCAATGACCATGGGAGTACTTACTAGTTTATTGTCTTCCATTTGTAATTTCTTCAATATTTCCTTGATATATTTGGTTTGGGAAATAAATATTCTTTTTTTTTATCGAGTGACCTGTAAACCAAAGAAGAAGGATAGTTCTACTAACATAGACATTTCAAACTCTTCTTTCATTGTAGTTGCAATTTTTTTTCTCATTATAGTAAGATTATTCCCAAATATGATATCATCGACATATACTACCACAACAATCATATTTTGATCTTCAATTTTGATAGATAAGTTGTTGTCAGTAGCCCCTCTCTTATATCCTTGTTTTTGTAGGTATTGATCTAACCTTGAAAACCATGCTCTTAGGGATTGGTTAAGACCATATAAAGCTTTCTTTAGCTTGCACACATAGTCTTGATTTTCTGTTAGTATGAATCCTTTTGGTCGTTCAACATAGAATTCTTCTTCTAGAGTTCCATTAAGAAATGATGACTTGACATCCATCTGATAAATCTTGAAATTTTTGAAGCATGCAAATTCCAGGAACATTCTGATGACTTCTAGTCTTGCTACTAGAGAAAAAAAATCTTCAAAATCAATACCTTCTACTTGATCATATCCTTTTCAAACTAATTTGGCTTTGTTCTTTATAATCTCCCCATTTTCATTTAGTTTTTTCTTGAATATCCACTTAGTTCCTACCACATTCTTGACCTTAGGTCTTGTAACTAATTCCCAAGTCTGGTTCCTCTCTATATGGTCAAGTTATTTATTCATTGCCTTTGTCCAGTCTTTACTTGTGTTGGCTTCTTTAAATGATTTAGGTTCTATCATAGACAACATTGCATTTTCTGAGTCAAATGTGAGTTTCCTTCTGGTTTCTACTCTTGCATTTTTTTATCTCCAATGATCCGACTCTCAAGATGATTCTTTTTAACTCTTTTCGATGGATCTTTTGGCAAGGGTGTTTCTTCATTGTCTTATTCATCAATATACGGTTCATTTTCATGTGTTTCATTATCATCATCTTTTTTCTTAGATTCTACATCATCATCTTCTTGCTGAGATTCTTTATCAATTTTTTATATGTCTTAGGATATGCTCTCCTTTAGTTTTAGATCATCTATCTTTACATTGTCACTTTCCACTATCTTTAGTAGTCTAAGATTATAACATATTTATGTTTTCTTATTAGGTGAATAACCTAAAAATATTCCTTCATCATATCTTGGATCAAAATTTCCTAAATTATCTTCATCATTCTTATTGTAACATTTACTTCCGAAAAATCTAATGTGTTTCATAGATGTTGTTCTTCCAAACCATATTTCATAAGGAGTTTTTTCATGGTTGGGTCTCAACTGACCTCAATTAAGTATGCAGACTATTGTGTAGATTGCATCTCTCTAGAATTTTCTTGGAAGCCTGACTTAATTTAACATGGTTCTTGCATCTTCTTGAACTATTTTTTTTTCTTTCCACCACTCCATTTTGTTAAGGAGTCCTCGGAGCTAAAAACTGTCATTTGATACCACGATTTTCACATAATTGAATGAACTCTTTAGAGGTGAATTCTCCTCCATTGTTTGATCTCAAACATTTAAGTTTGAGATATGTTTCAGTCTCTACAAGGACTTTGTATGTTTTAAACTTCTCAAAGGCTTCTGATTTTTCTTTTAGAAAGTATACCCATGCCATTCTTGTGTAATCATCAATGATCAACATAAAATAATGTTCACCATAAATACTTTTAGTTCTGGTAGGTCCACATAGATCTGTGTGAATACGTTCTAATGGTTTTGTTGTGGAATTCTCTTTTGTTTTGAAACTAACTCTTGTTTTCTTCCCTATTTGAAAATGTTTACAAATAGAATCTAAAGGCTTAATAAATTTTGGCAGATCCCTTACTTCCTCCTTCTTGTTGGATTTGATTAAGTTGTCAAAGATTAAATGTCCCAACATTATATTGCATAGCCAACTTTCATCTTCTTAACTTAAAAAACATTATTCTCCTTCATCTACATCAAGGATGTACACATTGCTAGATGTTCTTGGTGCAACTGCTACTAGCTTTCCAGTCTCTTTTCTTCCATCTCACATTTATGAGAATCAAAGTTAAGTATATGACCCCGATCACATGTATGACTTAAACTTAGGATATTAGGCTTGATATTTTCTACCATAAGTACATCTTCTTATTTGGTCTTGTTATTCCCTAAACTGACAGTGCCTTTTCCTAGTATTTTGGACAACATATTGTCTCCGAAGGTTACTTTTCATTTTCCTTTATTTTTTAACTTGAAAATTTTTATTTGATCTCCGGTCATGTGTTTGAAACATCCATTGTCTATATACCACTGACATCCTTGGTTTCTCGCATATAGGGATACATTCTACTCTATTTTCTTTATTTGTTTTTTCTTCCATACTTTTTTTTTATTGTTGGGAATATTTATCCGTTTGTCATATTTTTACAATCTACATTCACTAGCTTCATGACCATAGTTGTTTCATTTGTGACCTTCAATATTGTATTCTTGTAAGGGAGAGAAGGAGTTATAATTTCTTATTTATGCATTATCCTTATTATTTTCATATCTTTGAACATTTCTTGGATTGTACTTTCTATAAGCTTTACATTGTATTGTTTTATGTCCAAATGTTTTGCAGGAATAACAATAACCAAGGAAGATATATTGATTTATGTTAGAGGGATCATTCCTTCTCATGATTCTATTATTCTCGTCATATTTTTCTTTAGTAGGAAGTGCATATTTATGTTTATTTGGGATAGTTTTCAATGGTATTATCTTTGTCTTCTTTTCTTTTCTTCTTATGGAGTTCTTAAGAACATCTGCATAGCTGATTTTGTCATTCTCTTGTTCTATAGAGAGATCATATCCTAGTCCTGTCTTATCATTTGATGATATCTGAATGCTAAGAATGCTATTTAGGATTTTTGAGTTGTTTTCAATCTTAGACTAAATATCTTATTTTTCTAGTTTCCCTTTTAGTTGAACTATTTCATCCTCCAATATCTTATATATTTGTTGTTTTTCATTGAGTTCCTTATTCAAGATTTCTTATTTTCTTTTGGTTTCTTGGAATTGAGTTTTTAACTCAATAATCAATTGTTCTGAATCACTAATGGTTTTGGAAACCTAATTTTCTCTCGATTTAGTAGCTTCTTCAATCTCTAGAAGTTGTTCCCTTAGTAACTTTTTATTTTTATTTTTAGATTTTCTTAGTTCTTCAATTGCACATATGAATTATTCCTCAAGGTTCACTTCTTATTAATATTTAGAATAATTATCATCTTGAGTTTTCATTCCCATAAATAGAATATCTGGCTCCTCTTCTTCACTTTCTTCAGATGAGCTACTTTTTTCTTGGGTAAAGAAATTTTTATTCTTCTTGTAGAACTTCCTTTTATCTTTGTTTTTTTTTTTTCTTCTGATCTTTGAAGGTTCTTTCATCATCGCTTTCCTCCATTGATTGGCAAAGTGTATGATTTTTCCACAGTTGAATCATATTAGAGGAATCTTTCCTTTGTATTTTCTGGTCCCTTTCTTGAGTTTCTTCATGAAGTTGGAAATTTATTCATCATATATATCTGATAACTCTTCATTGGTATTTTTCTCCTACTTATTCTTTGTTTTATATGCCTTAAATGTTGTTTCTTCTTTTGATGGTTTTTCGTTCCCTGTTCTCGTCTCATATACTAAAAGAATTCCATGGAGCTGATCTACTGTGAGTTTTTCAAGTTCTGTTCTATCTTCAATTGTGGAAAGCTTGGCATCATATCTCATAGGTAATGACCTTAAGATATTTTGTACAATAGGTTTATGTATAATTTCTTCTCCTTCTTCTTTGATTGAGTTAACTAACTCATCTACCCTATGAAGGTATTCAACAATGTTCTCTTCTTCTTTCATCTCCAAATTCTCAAATTGAGCTCTATAGGTTTGTAGTTTGGCTTCCTTGAATTTTCTATCTCTTTCATATACAACCTCCAGTTTGTCCCAGATATCCTTAGCAGACTTACAATGCATTACCTTCACAAATATAGGATTTGTTAATCCTCGTAGAATGGAATTGCCTTCTCTTGAGTTTTCATTACAAATATTATTTCCTGTAGTATCTATGCGTGGAGTAGTTGGTGCATTGTAACCATCTATAACAGATTATCAAACATCAAAACCAAGATCCAACATGTATATTTTCATTCTTATTTTCTAGAGAGCATAATCACCTCCTTTAAACAATGGTGCTTTGTTGGAAGACATTCCCTCTTGATGATCCATTTATTTAAGGATCTACCTTCCAGATATTATATTGTGTTGAAGGTACTCACGCTGATACCAATTGTTGGAAATACTAAGAGCGGGGGGTGAATCAATATTACCCTTTTAAACAATTAGTAATTACTTTGTTATTTTATTAATCACCATAACATATCAACAATGGACTTGTATTTAAAATCAATTATATAAATATAATTAACAAGAATTAAAAGGCTTATAAAGAATAATTTGAGATTGTGGAGGACACCAATCCTATATAGAGAACCAACTCTTGGAGACGCAAATCCCCTTCTGTTATCACCAGGATTTGTTCTTGGACTGCCTTAAGAACAATCCCAGTACCCATCATAATATTAATGATTAAAACAAGTTTATACTTGAGTGGATCAACAAGATGAGTAATAAAGGGAGAGGGCTGCATATTGTCTGCAGAGGCATTCGATTCGTCATGGAGTCATAGCATCCTACATATCAAAGGAAATCAAACTGTATACCAGATAAATTTTATATATAATTATGGGTAGAAGCATAGAGAATGTGATAAAAAGGTAGAACATCCATCGTACAGAGATCCTTTCTACAAACATATTGAAGAGTTCTTAAACAAAAAACAATGATTAATAGGAAATCTACAACAAATCCTATGTTGCTCATGAATCCATCAATCAATGGTACATATGATCCTTAAATACTGCAATCTATTTAATCAAGAAGATAAGGTAAAATTACAACAAAGAAAAACAACATCGAATAAAAATCTTCATGAATCTTCAATGGAAGAAATGTTGATTACAAATGGGCCCTTAGGCTTACAAATAAGAAGCTAAACTGCTCCTCAAGATCTCTCCTCTCTTGGATAATGAATTGAACCCCTTCCTCAACAACAAAAAACTTATATCTATAGTGTATCATTCCTTCCTACTCTAAATAGGCCGAATCCAAAGTGGTTTCATTGGATTCCATTTTCTCTAGGATCTGTTACAATAAGGTGAAACAAAAAATCCACCTAGATCATATTTTTTTGGATCTTGTCTATTGTGATAAATTCCTTTTGAAACAGGTCATGCTACTTGATTTGGTGATAGGACACATGTCCCTCATGTCCAACTACCTCCTAGGAAACCATTCAAATCCCCTTAGAAAGGTGGAAGCCCTCCTACATCTCGAATTTATTATATTGTTAGAGTTTGCAACACAATTTCAAGATTTGCTGCAAACTTCCCTGTAGATGATGATTTAAACTTTTCTCCCAAAGGACGAACTGGGTCGGTCTGAGTTTTGGTCAGCACGTCCATGATATTCTTATTCATCTCCACAAAAAATTTCCGAAGAACTCAGATTGAAATTTAAAAGTTATGATGAAAAAATGACTTTGTTGTGTACTAATTCGCTACAAACTATTCCAAAATTACCAGTTCACAACGCCTTTGACAGCACACGCTGTGAACTTTCCTATAGGTTCATTTTTACATTCAAAATTTATTTCAACTTTTAAAACTTGCACAACAAGTTGGGAAAACCTTCTAGAACCTACCATAATATTTTGAAGCATGAATTAACCTTTTTTAGAAGTCATATAAATATGGTAACCTCGGTTTAAGAATAAAATCATTACTCTGGCTATAAGTATATGCAATAAATTGAACCATTGCAAAATGATGTTGATGTAAACATAATATCATGTACTCATATTTTCCCGGTGCTTCTTCTAGTAGCCACATGAGCTGACATATCCAAATTCCTTTTTTCTACCTCAGGATGTCCTCTTTAAGTTTTCTCCCAAAAAATCAGGCAGTCCACTCTTTGGAATGCTTCCTTGAAAAATGGTTCATAATTTATAAGTTGCATTTCATGTGGCCCATCCTTAAAAATTTATTCCCCTTTTCGAACCTTCTTGCCTTGCTAACTGTCCATTAAATCGTTTTTTGAAAACCCTTTACCCTCTTATAACATCTTGTTATTAGATGTATGATAAAAACATGAAAATTAGGGTTTTTGATAGAATTTGCACAGTTTAGGGTTTACTTGAATAAAATATTCATGCACAACAATAGTGTGAGGATGAACAGGTTGCAAGTAGGAGATTAGAAGAAATGAACAAAATCCTAAATGGATGAGGTTGTAGTTAGGAAAAAATTGTTGCAACTCTGTGTAAAACAGAGGGTTCACAACGCAAGTTCACAACGCGCAATGTGGACTAGGTTGTATGATAGGTTTGCAAAAATACACATGTCTCAAAGGGAAAATGACTTTGAAAAGTTAAAACCTCAGACCTAAGTGAAGCACAATCAAGGAAGGTTTGGTCTAGTCATAAAACAAAGGGTTCGTAGTGCACATTATGTAGCATCATAAAAAATATAGTGGATAAGGTTATTGCTACAAGAAGTAGTTGCAAATTGATCTTTTTGGTATAACATAACAAACTTGAATATTTCTAGGGTTTATGATACCAATGTTTTAGGATTTGTTTAGTGCAAAGATTTTGTAGCGCAAAAAATATGTAATAGTTTGCAGTATAGAAAAATCATAGCAACTATATCCAATACAATCAACGTTCAAACAACACACAATCATTAAATAGGGTACCTGATATATTTGAAACTTCAGATTTTATCTCATGATCTATACTGGTGTTTTCTTGGAAGCACTCAATCCACCTTAATTTGATACAGATAGTTCAGAGTGTCCCAATTTAAACCAATTGGCAATGCGCTTCATTCAAATTGACAAACCTTCCTATTGAAACCTACTTGAATAACATGATGAATAAGTGGCATTGAAAACAATAAGATACCCCTTGCCACGTTTCCAAATCATAATGATATGTGATTAGTGCATGAGGTTCTTTCTCGATTCACTACAAAATTTCATGTGAGTTTGCAGCAGGTCGACTTAACACATGATTTGAACCTCAAACAATTAAATATGAAATAAAGAACCTTTGTACACCTCTATACATTTTATGTGCTAACATATTCTTTAGGGAACCACACCTAGGAAGTACCAACTCTCTTATTTTAGGGCACCAACCCTAGGAAGCACCAACTCCCTTTAATTGTTCTCGATTTGAATATCTACAGACAAACACAAATTTCTAAAAGTTTGTGCTATTCCTTTCCCATGGCCCAACTGTTCACGTGACCGCGGGTATGACCAGACACTTAACGAAAAAGGTTATATCGGAGTTTTTCATCAGCGTTTCCCATCACATGCACTTATAATTACTCTGAATCGTAACCAGTGAAATAAGGTCGCAAGTAGTCTAACTGCCACCTATGGGTCTTATCCTGTCCTTCCACTTTCCTTGACCTTTCAATGGTCATATTTTATTTTTCCGTAGTCGAATGGCTACCGACACTTCCCTTGGATTTGAGGATCAATGGTCCTCGTTAAATATGGACTCCCTAGATTAACGACTCTTGGAGTTTTAGGACACTAAAACTCCAACACCATATGTTCCTATGAATGGTAAAATCCGACCAATAATGTGGATTAGATTTTTCACGATCTATGGTCCTTGTTGACTCAGACCCTGATATCCAACAATGATCCACTAATCCTCGAACAACCATCATGATTAAATCTCCAGGCCACCAAAAAATGCCTGATTGACGACTGTGATGAGACTTGGATCTCCTCGTACTTATTTGGTCACATTGACTAATCCAATGATCACGAGTTAATCTTTCATTGAGATCTACGGTCCACGCTCTTTCAACATAGTGGATATTTAACACTTGGCCATTGTTCTTGATCACCAGTCGAGAATTATCCCAAAATAGATCAACGGTGAGCATTTCTTCGAGACTTTTGGGAGTCCTTTGACATGGAAGTCGATATAAAGAAAAAGGAATATTATTCGATTTATTTTCTTCAAAGTAAACTAAAAGGGTGAATTGTTTCAATCCGATAGGAACGACTCCAAAAGGGAATATTATTCAATTCCTTTTCTTCAAAGTAAAATAAAAGGGTGAATTGTTTCAATCCGATAGGAATGACTCCGAGAGGGAATATTCTTCTATACTCATGCTTTGACAAACAAGTTGTCACCGTGTGTCCCTATCATGGTCACTAGTGTATGCCACTATGATATGATGTGGCTTCTTACGTCACTCATGATTGACGTGGACCCATAGTATGTGTACCGCGTGTCACCCTGATTCGTGACTTCATCAGACCTTATGTGCCATATGAATTTTGACACTTGTCACCATTCAATTGGGACACATTTCCTCGTTGATCAGGTCCTAGCTCAAAAGGAATATTCTTTGATTATTTGTCTTCAGAGGGATGCCACTTCCACTTTCTTCAGCTCTCCGAACAGATGGTATCAAATGGAATATTCTTCGTTACTTTGATTTCAGAGTGGAAATATGAGTACCTTCCTCTAAACACCAATCAATAGATCCCACGTGTTACCTTTTTGGATAGGGTATCCAAGAGGAATATTCTATTTCAATATTCTAATTTTAGAGTTTTAAAGAAACTCCTTTCTGTTGGACTTCGAATAGCTTCCTTCGAACACCAATCAATAATCGCCACATGTTACCTCCAGATTCATCAATTAGGATAATGTACACAATTGTTCTAGTCTTACTTTAGACCCATTCTACCTTTATTTGGTGCGTTCCTTATCAACCCCGAATGGTTAGATGGTTCCCTATAAATATTCAATGGTCACGATTACTTGAATTTTCTCCACACGATCTGACAGTCCACATTCACTTCACGACTTCATAGGTTTCAAGACTTTGTGTCTTTATGGGGTTCGATTATCCTGTCCTTCCACTTGCTTCTATCTAACGATTAGGATAGATCCCAAACTAACCTAAAAGTTGTTGTAACTCAATCCTTTACAAGGGATTCTTCTGTGTAGGCTCTGGCTTATGTGCAACCTACTACATTATCTCTCCTGAGATTTGATCTCATCACCTACACTCTGTTGACCCCAATGACAATATCATACCATTGAGTCCAACAATATATATAATTATATATATTAGTTATATATATATATATATATATATATATATATATATCAGTTATATATAAATTTATATTTATATGGGTGAGTGAAAGCTAATGATGGTCTCTCATGTCTCATGATGCGTTCGTGGCAATGCAAACCTAGAAAATTAGCAATTTGTTAATTTGGAGGGATTATTCAAGGTATTTTTACAATGAATTTGAATATGGTGTAAAAATATGAAATGTAGGAAATTGAATTAGCTTTCCAAATATACATTTTTGTATTCATAGACATTGTGAATAACTAGGTAAAATTTTATTTTTCTAACAATGCTATCTTATTTTTCCAACAAAATATAAGGTATATTTTTTTCGTCGTGCAGGTGTTGACTATATTAATGATATAATTTCATTCCAAAAACTTGTATACTTGTAGAGAACCCTTTTTTCTTGTGCTGTGTATTTTTTGGAAATTTTAAATATTAATTTAATATTGTTTTTTAAATTATAAATATCAACAGATTCCCAAAATTACAATGTCTTTTGTTCGTGTAGGCTAAGAGGGTCTTAACATGATAAGAAAAAGAAAATTATAACGTAGGTATCGGTCTCCTCTAGTGTCACATATAAGTCATTTGATAAATAGCTAAGCTGAGAAAAAATTATAGCAAAAATAAGAGAGGTATGTATTCTAGGATTTTGTTATATGTGAAGACAAAAATAGATTAAAAATAGTAAACAATATTTATTTTTTAAAAACATTATATATTTGAAATTTGTATAGCCGACTTGATCTATGTCTATAGTTTCTTCAACAAATGAATTGTTTATACTATAGAAAAATAACATCAAAGACAAATATATAGAGGGGTATTCACATAAATGAAGGTTTTTTATCAATTCGCAGACCATACCACTAGGTTTTTCATCTCAAACAATAATTTGAACCAACAAAGTCATCATACACCTTGTCAATCTCGCCAAAAAACTTTGAATTCAAAAGAATGTGTTCACATTCTTAAGAGCGTGCACGTGCTCTAGCAGCGCGCATGCATTCTAGGAACGTGCACACATTCTAGGAGCGTGCACATGCTCTAGGAATGTGCACATGCGCTTATAAATAATTTCCTTATCTACATATATCCTATCTATCCTACATCTACCCCCCCCTATATATATCCCTCTCACTCTCCCTCTCTACCCCCCCTCTTTGTCTCCTTCTCTCTCCCTCACACTCCTATACATGCTAAGACCTAGACATGGAAATACTTAGACATCACAAGGCATGGAAATACCTAGAGCTAGACCTTACCTTAATATGTCTCATACTCTCACACCCTCTCTCTCTCTCTCTCTCTCTCTCTCTCTCTCTCTCTCTCTCTCTGTCCCTCACTCCCCTCTCTATTCCACCTCTCTTCCACCCTTTGTCCCTCTCATAATTGTTAGTCTCAGTCTCACTCTCTCTACCCCTATTTATCTCTCTATTCCCCATATATTTCTCCCTCTGTATGACCCCTTCCTCACATTCTCTCTCTACCCCCTTTCTATGTCTCCCTCTCTTCTTCCATTCCTTTCCTTATCCCTCTCTCTACCCCCCCTCTCTTTCTCCCTTTCCTCCCTCTCACAATTTGTCTCTACCCCTCCTCTTTGTATTTCTCTCTCTCCCCCCTCCTCCCTCTCTATATATACCCCTCCTCTTTGTCTTTCTCTCTCCCACTCTCACACTCTCTCTCCCCCCCGACATCCCTAACTCTCTCTCTCTCTCTCTCCCCCATCCCACTATCTCTCCTCTATATCTCCTACATCTACCCCTCTCTCCTACATTTCCCTCTCTCTACCCCCCTCTCTATTTTCCTCTCTCTTCCTCTCACACTCTCACACACTCTCTCTACTACAATTCTATGTCTTTCTCTCTCTCCCTCCCATAGACACTTTCTACCCCCCCTATATGTCTTCCTCTCTCTCCCTCCCACACTCTAACACACTCACTCTCTACCTCCCCTCTTTGTCTTCCTCCCTCTCCCTCCCACACTCTTTCACACACACTTTCTATCCCACTCTATGTCTTATTCTCTCCCTCCCACACTCTCTCACACACACTTTATATCCCCCCTCTATGTCTTTGTGTCTCTCCCTCCCACACTTTAACACACTCAATCTCTACCTCCATCCTTTGTCTACCTCTCCTCTTTGTCTAAATCTCTCTACCTCCTCTATTGTTCTACCTTTCTCCTCCTC
>JZKD02S1613836.1:57146-123425 GCA_000966675.3 Picea glauca
AGAAGCGAAAGCTTCTATTAGGTCTTCTTACATCCGCCTTATTCTATTTTATTGATAGGTCTTATTAATATTGACCTTTATTACATCCGAATACATTGATCTACCTATGTGCGGGCTAGGACCTTAACACTCTCACTATATCCCCCTCTCTGTCTCTCCTCCACTCTCCCCCCATTTCTCTCTTTATATCTCTCTACCCCCCATTCCCTCTATCTCCCCCCTTCCTCTCACAATCAATCTGACTCTCTCTCCACCCCCTTCCTGTAAGTTTTAAACCTGTGAAGTACATCAATGCATATATATATTCTTAAGAAAAATTTAAATTAATCAATGGCTCATTCACATAGTACGCAAAGATTTATATCGGAAGCCCTCAACTGGGAAAACCTTTCTTATTTCATTATATCGAATTTCACTATTCACCATACAATATACACAATGTTTTTAGGTATTCTGTATACACCAAAACCCTAATCCCTTAATCCAGGATTAATTTAGAAAATCGCTAAAAATAGCAAAATCTGCTAAAAATTGAAAAAACACCCAAAAACAAAATTTCAGGGCACTGCACGTAACCAAGGGGGGCCATACCTAGCCCCCCCCTGGGACCCCCCTAGGAAACGCCCAGTGCCCATGACACAAAGAGCACTACTATGAGGGATTGTCAGACGCAATTGTCAAATCTGACGTGCACACACACACACATGCAAACAATATAACATATACCCAACATTCTCCCAGTTGTTGTTTTCTTTGCATCCAGGGGTCCACAGGATTATATATAGTCAACCATCCAGGGCAACACTACCCATTGTTACTCTACACCAGGAGAAATTTTTTGTGCTCACAGACTTTGTCAATGAATCTGCAACATTCTTTAAAGTGTCAACCTTTTCCAGTGACACCTTATTTTCGTCAACCATGTCTCTCACAAAGTGATACTGAACATAAATATACTTTGTCTTCGTATAATAAGATGGTTCTTTTCCAGGAAGATTTCACTCTGACTATCACAATCTAATCTCATTGCTTTTTGTACCAACCCAATACCTGAACAAAATCTCTGTAACCATACTGCTTCCTTGCTTGCATAAGTGGATGCTATGTATTCAACTTTTGTACTTGAGAGTGACACTACAACTTGTCCTTTTCTCATCCAACTGATTTCTCCTCCAAATAGGTTAAACACATACCCACTTGTAAATATTCTGCGATCCATATCTCCAACCTAGTCTGCATCAACAAAGCCATGTATGTCCACCACTCTGTCCAATCCTAGTATTCCTTGGTAGCACAATTCATAATTGGTAGTGACACACAAATAGCTGAAGACCCTCTTTACTGTTGTCCAATGATCCTTCCCTGGTTTTGACATATACCTTCTCAAAACTCCCACTGCATGTGAAATGTATGGTCTAGTATAGACCTTTGCATACATCAAACTTCCAACTGCACTGGCATATGGAACATGGGACATGTCCTCTTCTTCTTCCTGTGTCTTGGGACACTGATCTGCAGATAAATTTACACCTATAGGAATAGGAACCTTGACCGGTTTTCTTCCATGCATATTAAACCTCTGCAATATCGTCTCAACATAATTTCTCTAATTCAACTAGAGTTTCATGTTAGCACGATCTCTTTTAATTTCCATTCCCAGAATGAAGTTAGTAGCACTGAGATCCTTCATGTCAAATTTGGAGGATAGTTGTGATTTCACCTCCTTGATAACATCCATGTCATTTCCTACCAGCAACATGTCATCAACATACAACACTACATAAATGAAGTGATTACCAACCTGATTGGAATATACACAGTGATCAACCCTGCTTCTCACAAATCCCAATCCAAGGATGTATGTATCAAAATTTTGGTACCACATCCTAGGTGTTTTCTTCAGACCATATAGTGACTTATTTAGCTTACATACCAGCTCTTTCTTTCCCTTCACTACAAAGCCTTCTGGATACTTCATGTAGATTTCTTCTTCTAGATCCCCATGTAGGAATGTTGTCTTCACATCCATCTGTTCCACTTCAAGATAAAAAAAAAAACAATAGATAAAAGAAATATAATAGAAGTTAACTTAGCAACAGGAGAAAAAATCTCACCAAATTCAATTCCCTCTACCTGGGAATAACCTTTTTCTAAGACGAGCTTTGTATTTCTCCACTTTTCCTTCTGCATTAAAATTCTTCTTAAACAACCATTTTCTGCCAACATATTTTGTTCTAGCTGACAACTCAACTATATCCCATGCCTCATTATTATCCAAGGCATCCATTTCTTCAACCATGGCCTTCTTCCATAGTTTACTATCCTCTGAATTCACTGCTTCCTTGACAGTTATGGGATCATCATCAGTAATATATAAAGAAAAATTGGAACAAAAATTAGGTGGACTATACCTTTCTGGTTCCCTTCTTTCTCTCAATGATCTCCTCAATACTGGGGTATGAGGTTCTTATTCTTCTTCTTCTGCTTCATCTTCTTCAGATGATTCAGATTTTGCATCATCCAACTCTAGCTCTATTTTCTTAGGTTCTTCTGACCTTGGTAGGAATTCCTGTTTGGAAACATCTTTTACCTCTCTGAAAACAACATCTCGATTGTAAACAATCTTCTTGGTTTTTGGGTTCCGAAGATTATAACCTTTCACACCATCTTTATAACCAATAAAGATACACTTTTTATCCTTTTTATCTATCTTACTCCTATTTTCCTTTGGAACATGTACATAAGCATCACAACCAAACACTCTAATATGTTGAAGAGAGGGTTTCTTTCCATTAAATACCTCGTGTGGAGTTTTATCATCCAACACTGATGAGGGTGATTGATTGAATAGGTAACATGTTATACCCACTGTCTTTGCCTAGAATTCCTGTCCTAACTTGGCACCGCTGAGCATGCTCCTTGATTTTTCCATCAGTGTCTTGTTCATCCTTTCTGCAACTTCATTCTGCCAAGGAGTGTATGGATTAGTCTTCTACCTTGCTATACCACACTTCTTATAGAATTATTTGAATTCATTTATGCAGAATTCTCCACCATTATCTGTTCTCAATACCTTTATTTTCTTCTCTGTCTGATTTTCTACCAGAGCCTTAAACTCTTTAAATTTATCAAATACCTCAAATTTATTTCTAAGAAAATAAATCCATGTGTACCTTGAGAAATAATCTATGAATGAAACATAATACACAGACTTACCTAGTGATGGAACAAGCATAGGTCCAAACACATCACTATGTATCAATTCTAAGATCCCCTTTTCTCTTGTAGCACCAGATGGGAATCTTACTCAATTATGTTTACCATATATGCAATGTTCACAGAAATCAAAATCCAGAGTGCAATTAGACATACCTTAAACCATGCCTTTACCGTGTAGTGTTCGAAGGCCCTTTTCTCCAATATGCCCTAGTCTTTGATGCCACAACATGGTCTTCTTCTCTGGGACAGTATTGATCTTGTCTCCTTCATTTCTCTGCTCAGGGACAACAAAACTGTTACACCCATTAGTATAAGTGCTTCCAAACAACTTGTACATATTTCCACACCGAACTCCCCTCATCAATGCCATTTCTCCTCGTACCATCTTGCAAGTGTTCTTTCCAAATACAGTATTCACTCCTGCATCATCCAACTTGCTTATAGATATTAGGCTCCTAGCTATTTTTGGAATGTGAAGAGCCCCAAGGAGTGTTCTAATCCTTCCATATTTTAGTAGAAACTTAACCCTTCCATGTCCCATGATTTTTGTTGTCGAGTCATCTCCTAGGAATACATCACCACCATCATATTTTTCATATTCATAGAACCACTCCCTGTGAGGATTCATGTGGTATGACGCACCTAAGTCAATCAACCATACATCATGGTCTTCATGTGTACCTATAGATGCTAGGTAAACATCACCTCCTTCTTCAGTGGAGGTTTTCGCCTCTTTGGAAGAGGTACTATCATATCCCTTTGGTTTTTCAACCTTCTTAGACTTGCAATCTTCCTTATAATTCCCTGTTTTACCACACTTCCAACATTTCCTCAAATATTTTCCTGGAGACTTATATCTACCTATAGATTTAGATCTCCCCCTCGAAGACTTACCAGGATTTTTGTCTTGGGTACAACCTCTTACAAATAAAGCATATGTGCTATGACCATCCATGCTTTTCCACCTCATCTCTTCAGATAACAAGGATGAAACTACATCCTCATACTTCAATGTAGATTGAGTGGTAATACCTATTGCTACAACCAGATTATCCCAAGAGTCTGGCAAAGAACATAACAAAGTAATACACTTATCTTCTTTTGAAATCATAATATTAACAAAGACAAGTTGACTTACCAGAGTATTAAAGGAATTTAGATGTTCTATCACATAATCTCCATCTTCCATCCTAAGATGATACAACTTCCTTCAAAGAAACAACTTGTTTACCAGGGACTTTGATTGATACAAATTCCCCAACTCATCCCATAGTTCCTTGGTTGTAGATTCTCCTGAGACATTCAACAACATCGAATCTACCACACAAATTTGAATAGTACTCCTTTCTCTTCTATCCAACTTCTCCCAATATTCCTTCGACATACCAGTAGGTGGTATACTTGTAGTTTGTGTACCAGTAGGTTGTGTACCAGTAGCTTGTGTGCTAGTAGACGGTGTACCAGTAGGATGTGTACCAGGAGCCAAAATGATCCATTGTTCTTTGTCTACAAGAAGGTCCTCCATCTTCAGCTTCCATAGCTCAAAGGTTTTACCGTTGAACTTATCTATCTAGATTCTAGAAGAGATTTCCATTCCTCTTTCTACACTCAAATCACCACTACAAAAGCTCCCACTAAACCCAGGTTTATCATAGACCCAAGATAAACTTGATCTATCAAGACCGAGCCAAACCCTCAACAACAATGGCATCCCTCTGAAGCCAAAAACGATCTTTGATACCACATGTAAGTTTTAAACCTATGAAGTACAACAATGCATATAGATTCTTAAGCAAAGCATAAATTAATCAATGGCTCATTCACATAGTACACAGAGATTTATACCAGAAACCCTCAACCGGGAAAATGTTTCTTATTTCAATATATCAAATTTCACCATTTACCCTACAATATATACAATTTTTTTAGGTATTCCGTAGATACAAAAACCCTAATACCTTAATCCGAGATTAATTTATAAAACCACTAAAAATAGAAAAAGCGCCCAAAAGAAAAATTCGAGGTGCTGCCCCAGGCTACCGCCCGATGCTGAATGTTGCGCGTAACTAGGGGGGGCATACCTACCCCCCTGGGAACCCCCTAGGAAGTACCCGATGCACATGACACAAAGAGAACTACTACGAGGGATCGTCAGACACAGTTGTCGAATCTGACGTGCCCACACACACACATGCAAAGAATATAACACATACCCAACACTTCCACCTCCCTCTCTCTCTCCCCCTCCCTCCCAATATCTCTCTTCTCTCTCTCATACATCTACCCCTCCCCACTATCTCTCCCTCCCTTCCTCTCACTTTTTTCACTCTCTCTTTGTATCCTAGTCCCTCTCTCTCACACACTCCTTGTGCAACCCCCCTCTCTTTCTTGCTCTTCCCCCCCTCTCACACTCACATATTTTGACACTCTAACCCCCTCCTCCCTCTATCTCTCTCCCTCCCTCCCACTATCTATTCTCTCTTTCCCTCCTACATCTACCACCTCTTTCTCTCTCTTCTTTTTGTTAGTCTCACTCTCACTCTCCCTTTGCCTCACTTTCTCTCTTCCTCGTTTCCTCCTTCTCTTTTCCCCTAGTTAGTGAATTCTATATTATTTATTCAAAACAAATGTTTGAATCCCTCTCTTACCCCCCTCTTTTAATCTCTCCCTTTCTCTCTATCTCTCTCCATCCATCTATTTCTATCCCTCTTCTCTCCCTCTCTTTCCCTCCCCCCCTTTTTCTCTCTCTCCCCTCCTCAAAGTCTCCTCCTCTCTCTCTTTATTTGTCTCTCTCCCCCTTTCTCTTCCTCTTTGTAACTCCCTCCCACTATATCTACTCTCTTTCTCTCATTGTTGTTAGTCTCACTCTCACTCTCTCTCCCACCTCTCTCTCTCTACCCCCCCTCTTGTTCTTCCTCTCCCACCCTCTTTTYCCCCCTTTCATCTCACTCTCTCACTCTCTACCCCCCCTCTCTATATCCTTGTCCCTGACTCTCTCCCCCTCTCACACTCTATTTCTTCCTCTCTCTGCATTCCCCCCTCCCTACATACCAAGGAAATAAATGGACTTGACCTAGACATGTCAAGACCTAAACCTAAACCTAGACATAGAAATAACTAGACATGGAAAGATCTGGAGCATTACCCAGAACTATAAATGACCATGATGTAGACCATGACATATACCTACACCATGGCCTATACCACGACATAGATCTAGAGCTAGATTTAGATGATGACTTAGAGTTTGGCGTAGACCATGACCTAGACCACAACATAGAGCTATATCTAGAGTTATATGATGACCTAGAGCTTGACGCAGACCATGACCTAGACCCCCTAGCTCCATATAAGCCTAGGCATAACTTATACTCAACCCTTACCCCCCTCTACACTTGATCCCCGAGTGCACTATGCATATACCTTTTGTACAACCCTTGAAGCCACATCACATACATTTTGGTGCTCTAACCATTTCTCTATCCTTGAAAACATTTTCAATCCTAAACCCTTAGGCCTTAGTTGTCCCCATAACCCTATAAATATTTATTCATAAATATGTTTGGTCTATAATAAATGCTATATCTGTTTCATTAAGAGTGCACACACGCTCTTGTGATTTGATTGAGTTGTAGTTGATGGTCATTTATGCTCAGTAGGAATGCGTGCACATTCTTGCTGCCCATTTTTTGGTGTCAAGCACACTCCATTACCTCATCTATCTCAAGGATGAGAAACAATCCATGACATATTCACACAAAAATAGTGCACACATATATGTTTTTATTATCTTACTCTTCATGTTTTATTCATAGATATTTTTGTGCTATTTCCAAACCATTGTAGGAAATTTTGGAAGACAAATTTGTCCAAGTGCAACTCAAATTGTTGTTTGTATCTTATTTTTTCTTCTTGGAATTGGAAGAAAAGTTTTTCCAAGTGCAATTGGATTTTTTTTTTGTATCTTCTTGTGTATTTTTGGAATTGGAAGACAAATTTGTCCAAGTGCAATTGGAATTGTTGTTTGTATCTTCTTGGAATTGGAAGACAAATGTGTCCAAGTGCAATTGTAATTTTTGTTTGTATATTCTTGTGTCTTATTCGAATTGAAAGACAAATTTGTCCAAGTGCAATTGGAATTTTTTCTTGTATCTTCTTGTGTCTTCTTGGAACTGGAAGACAAATTTGTCCAAGTGAAATTGGAATTGTTATTTTTATTTTCTTGTGTCTTCTTGAAATTGGAAGACAAATTTGTCCTAGTGGAATTTGAATTATTAGTTGTGTCTTCTTTTATAATAAGATAAGAAATTTCTCCACTTGGTTGTGCCTTATTACATAATACAAATACAAGTTTGTGGTTGGGTGTTTGGAAGACATTTTTTCTCTTTAAACATGGGGAGTCGACGAATTTGAGAAAAAAAATCCTTAATAAAAGAGAAACAGATTGAAAAGTCAGAAGAAGAAAGAGAAAAGGAAAAGTTATGTATGTCAAAGCGTAGGCTTTCAGAAGAGGGAAATTCAATTTCTAGCAGAATAGATGCTTCTATTGTTTCTCCTCCATCACCAGAAGAAAATCACAAGAGTTCATTAGAGATAAATCCATCTTGTATCTCATCAAGATAACTTGTTGTGGATGACCAAATGATGGAGGATTTGATTTGAGTTGATTATACAATGGATGAAATTAGAGAAGCAACCGGTGTTCAACATTGTGGTGAAGAAGTTCCGGTGGTGCAATATCCTGTTGGACAGTGAAATGTTCTAGAAACTAGTCAATCCCATGTCCACTCTCCTCCTAGAGTTGACCTGCTAATGACTGAAGTGGAAAGAATTGCAACATTGTTATCTCCACATTAGGGAGGTCAAGAGTTCCATAATATGGGTTCATCGTCCCTACCTAGATTGATCATTGTGAGGAAAATAACTCCTAAATGGATTCAGGTTGATGAAAGTGGTATATAATCACTTGAAGTTAAGTTACCTAACTGGAATATTCATTATCACTCTTATAAAATAATTAAAGAATATTTTGAACCAAAATCCTATGCTGCTAAATGTCAATTATTTTTAGCTTTGTTAAAATCTAGAAGTTTGATTGTTGTTAGAAGAATTTTAGGCATTAAAAAAGTCAAGAGTGTAGAAACAAGTCATCATATTGTTAGAAACCTTGTAGATTCTTTTCAAAGAATTGGTAAGAAATCTCATTCTAAAGACCGCAATGCATCCTGATGTGTCTTGTCACAATCAATTCTTAGCAACATCACAAGAAAACATCGTTTGCTACAACAAACCTCTCACTTATTGAAATGCAATGTAAAAACCCTTAGAAATTATTCTAATAGACGAGATAACCTCAATGCAGGTGGAAAAATATATTTGTGGGCCTTCACTAGTAGGCTACCTCGTTCTGACATGAAGTTAATCGGAGTGGTTAAGGGACTAGTTTAGGATTCTTGGCATGAAAGCAGTAAGCCTTCTTCCAATGAAAAAGATGTACTAAAATTGGGAAGGGGATCTAGGGACCATAAACCCCATATTAAACACTTTGAAATTAAACATACACAATTGTATGAGATATTCAAAACAATACATAATGCACTTAGATTGGGCCAAAAATATTTCCATAAATGCAGCCCTTGGTATGTTTGAATAAACACAATTCGTAACACATGTTGTTGTAGAAATCACATTTAGTATGGATATTATTATCACACACACACACACACACACACACATATATATATATATATATATATATTGTTTCACATAACACTTTTTTGCAATAATTCTCAGTTATATTTCCATCGTCATCATCTAGAGACTTCATTCACAACATATTGTGTACAAGGCCAGATGGTTTTACATTTTATCAAAAATAATTCTTAGATGGGACATGCCCTAGGTGCGATGGAATGACATTACTGAGCAAGTGAATCCATGTAAGTGATGAGTATGAATTAGGGAGGAAGGAGGTTACCTAGAAAAGATTTAAATATTTCACGTATGATATTGATGGAGGAAAGGAAAGGAAAAAATATACAATTGGTTACTTCCCAAGTATGAATTTGTGAATTCATGAAGGACTTCGTCAAAAAGACACAACATTATGTTCAACATATCCATGTGGCTCGATGGTAGGAAGATCATTTTAGAATATGAAGAGATTTATTTCTTGTTGGTATTGTGTTATCAGTGGTTGATTTCGGTGAGAACTACAACCTTCAACCACAAAATGAGATTCAAAGCCAATGTTATCACTTAGAGAAGGTGATCATAATGGTCCATATCACATATAGGAATGGACCAGATAGTAATGAAAAAAATAGAGTTATATTGAAAGAGTATCACTTCTGCATAAGAGGTGATCAGTGTCATGGCTTATCCTATGTACAACATTGTTTTCAGTTGTTCTACAATCACCTTAAGGTGAATAACATACGAATATATCAACATTGGATTTGGTCATATGGTTGTGTAGGCCAGTTAAAAAATGATCGTGTATTTCAATGGTTGTGTATGTTGGAAAACAAAATAAAGGTACCTCACATTTGGAACTATTTTCAGTCCATGCATGATCCAGGTGGATATTGGTGGCCACCCACCTGTTCCAAATTCCAACTGTCTCATCTTGACAGTTTCCAGTTCAACACATTTCTCTGTAATGGGGATATTTCTTTGTAATTGTGGTTTTTTCACTTACAGGGTTGTCCTGAATCCCTACACAACATCCAGGTGGATATTGGTGGCTGCTCACCTATTCCAACTGGCTTATTTTGGAATTTTTCATGTCAGTACATCTTTCTGTACTTCCAGGGCCATTTTGGGGCTCTAAAAAATGTTTTCTTTTCTTTCCATAGTCAAACTATAGACAGATTTATAGTTTGATGGAATAATGTGTATTTCTATAAAATACCTTTCCAAAGGGCTATTACACTCCTAAAACGGAGATCGTATGCAAAAGTTACGACACCAAGAAGTTAATGTACTAACTTACCCCAACATGGCCCACATGAATTTTGGCGCTTCATCTCCTAGGGTTAGGTTTTTGGATGTCTAGGTTTTTGTCATTCATGTTTATCATTAAAAGGCCTTGAGAGCCTCATTGTAATCATCTTCTAGAAAATGAGCGTAGTCATCACATCTCTTCTAAGAGATAAATCCCCCATCATTCTAGCGAGTCTTGCACTCTGTATTTTTATAGTCTCTATACATTTATTTTATTAATAGTAATCATGTATTGTTGTATTTCTCTGTTTCTAGAAATTTTATGTGTATTTCATTGTAATATCTTTGCCTTCATTTCTTTATGAAAATAATCCATATCAGTGGTATCATAGCATGCTACTCTTAACCATTTTTCAATGCATGTACCCGATGAGGGATGAGTATATAAAGTTTAGTCTCGAGCTTGTCTCTCTTGAGGAAAATTGCTCTTGCACACCCAAGAAACCCTCTATGGCAGAAGAAAACAAAAACGTGGAGAAGATGATTCTATTAACATGTTGATCGAGCAATCTCTCGCTTGATACATGGACAAAAGGATGGAGAATGTTTCCCACATCCTCCAACACATGTTGATAGAAATAGGAACATCTTCATCAAGTGGCCACTTTGGAGGAACCTCTCCCTTCAAGGTACAAGTTAATTTTTATATTCCTATATTTGAAGGTCAGATAGATGCATATGCCTTAGAAAAATGGTTGAATCTACTAGAAGGTTGTTGACGATTAAAAAACGTCAATGGAGTTTCACCTGCAAAGTGTTTCTAAAAGCCTATTATTATAAAAATTAAATAATACTAGTAGGTGGGACCCCTTAAGATATCGAAGGTCAGATCTGTTCATTTTTTATGTTATGATGATGTGCGACACGACTTACATGGTTGATGATATATTGAGGTTATTGGTCATGATTTGAGCTTATGAAGTGTTGATTCCTTATGTTAATACACCCTATGTTATTCATTAATATCATTGCTATCCGTTCTTATCGCACGTGAACAACAAACATGTTAGTGAAATTACATGAAGGGTAGTTTGAGAAAGGCAAAAATACTATAAAAAATTCAAAGAAAGGGGATCCAATTCTGCAATACTACATGCAAACAATTAGAAGGAAATGAGAAACAATTGCAAAAGGGAAGAATTGGATAAACTATATCCTATAAACTATACTACATGCATGGAAGACTTAACAATTATTGATGAAATCCTAGCTAGAAAGTAAATGGATATGCAATTTTGATTGACTTATATGGTTAATACGCATATGGTATGAATGTTGGTGGTTCATTTGGCAAGGTAATAGTGCAAATGGTTATGCAAATTGTTGAATTATATGRAACTTGGGAATTATGTTATGGCATAAGTTAGAAAGGTGATATGGCCATGTTGTTGGTTTTAATGGGTGATGGTCTCGATACATGGGTTGATTGATGGTGTTAATGAAGAAATCGTTGGCATGTACTGATGATTTAATGCATTTTGGGTGGAGGCGGCGTGCATTTACTGCACGTCACCTTTACTCCTCCTGTTAGTCGCCACCCTAGTCGGGCTATTGTTCGATCTTGCTGCTGTGGTTACGCTCCGAATTATTAGCACAAAGGAGTTGCTCGACCAAATCTCATTTTAACGAAGTCGATTATAGGTATGTTCTTTTTTTTTCGCCATTCGTGAATCTTCTCTGGTTATGAAATGATTACTGGCTCAGATGTATTGGTTTTTTCTTTCCTAAGTGTTGCAACTGTGTAAAATTGGGTTCTTGAATTGAATGATTCTTCCTACAATGATATTGAATTCGTAGAAGTTATTGATCATCCTAGGTGGTAGATCTTTGTTATCCTTGTTGGTTTAAGTGGAGGTTTTTTGTTTGGTCTTGAGTGGATAGCTATCTTCATGCATTGTCACTAAATCCATTCTTTGGATTTTTTGGGTTTAATGGTTAAGGGCATTCTGCATCACTGTGTTTTGTTCACTTCGACATTGGTTGATTTCACTACTAAGGGTCACGAAATGGGTTTTCATGTTCTTACTCAGCCCTATATTAACCTTTGTCCTATGGTTGTTTGACCGAAGAGCAAGAGGGTTATATCCCGTGTGCGTTAAATAACATTGTCTGGCCGAACTAGAGCCCCACTTTTCAGTTATGGCCCCCTATCATGGATTTGTACCCATCCACAAATGAGTTGTGGTTCTTCCTGTGTATGCACCATGGCCTTAGAGTTTTCACCATTACAAGGAGTGGCTCTATTATCCCTTTGTTGGCTACAGAACAAACCTAGCCCTCCAGTCTGAAGAATGATAGAGAAGACCAGCCTGGCCTGTTGGTTTTACGACTTGGTTCTTATTGGATGGTTGTATAATTGTCGACTAATTTGAGCAAAGCCTCGCCCGGTTGGTCGTGTGACAGTCGGGTTTGTTCGTATATAGCCACTGACTCTATTATAGGAGTGGTAAACCCTACATTGCCAATTTCACTTTCAAGTACAAAGTCCCTCTCCTTATGTTAATAACTCAATATTGTTAATGGAGAGGGACACTGCCCCGATTCAAAATGATGTGTGGGTATGTGTTGTTTTCACAACTTGTTAGGTAAGTTGATTTTACGACAGTGACGAATTGGTTGGTCGATACACAATCATTGGTATTTTTCACTAGGGATTGTTTGGATGTTTAGCTGGCATTGGTTACAAATGTTTGATGTTTCTCACGCATGTCACGTTGTGTGTATGGTGTTTTTTCATAATGAAATAATGGTCATGGTAATTGTGGTGTTCTCTGGGGCCAAATGGTTATTGAACCGAATGACTGTAGAGACTATATCCATTGTATCCTTATGATTGTTCGATTGTACAAGTCTGAGTTTGCACAACATAGTTGATCATAGTTGGACTAAATCGAAGTAATAACGTGTTAGATTGATGACTCAACACAATGAATTGAGTTATTGCTGTGACTGTGTGTTTGGTTTTGTAAAATGGAGATGTTGCATCATGGTGTTTTGGTGGCTGTGCACTGTGTATAGTATGGATAGCTTGGGTTTCACAAAGTTTAAAGCATGTTTATTTGTTGCAATTGATCATTTTTTAAGAATGGCATGTTGTCGAGACCTCGTCGTGTTGGATGGATGGCCCATATTTTTAAGTCACATTGATTCTCTTTTTTTTTGTGGCAGAATTACATTGCCTGGGTGAATTACCTTGTGCATAGCTTGTGTCTAAAGGGTGGTTGTTGGTTGTATGTTTAAATGTAAGCTCGGATTTTGCAATTTAATCTAGATTATTGGGTTTACTACCTATATATATGTTTAACCAATATCAATGCATTTAATTGAAAATCACAATTGCAATGATAGTGTGACTGTCATTGTAAATTTTGGAAACATGAATTTGAGTATAATTGTTGATTGAAGTAATGTATGGGTAGTGTTTGATCCTGATGGTTAAAAGAGTGGAATGGATATTGTTTGGAAATTGTTATAAGATGAAAATAAAGGAACAATATCCTCTTTATAGATTGTGTGGAATGCATACTTTCTTGTGATGGCACTATGTTGGATATTTGATTAGGAACAGTGAACTAGTTAAATACACGTAAATTGTTATTTGGTAAAAATGATTGATGGTTGATGCATCTCTTTTCGCAGAATGTTTATGGATCACTTAATTAATTTCATGAAAATTATCGTCTTTATTCCCTTCCATTATTTCATTTTCCTCTAATTACAAACCCCGACACCTCCCATATTCATTTTTCCACTCCCTGTTTTGAGATTAATTACAATCAAGAGAATTTCGGTGGTAAAGCAATTGAAAATGGCAATGTATTGCGTGGATTACAGTGATGATTTATTGGTTTTCTTTGCACTTTATTGTTGTTGTCATTGAGTAGTAACCATGTTATTTCCCCTTCATTGCATCATGTTTCTCTTAGTACAAACCCCTCACATATCCCAAAACCCTTTTCACCCCCCGCTCATTGATTAACAGTAAAACAATTTGTATGGATTAGATTGCATGAGTTTGATACATTGTTGAGCCAAAACTATTTCATATTTTTAAGAGTTTTCATGTATGGTTATTTAAAAGACTATTTTCTAATCAATCACACATGAAGGATGAGGTTTTTTAGTCGAGGTAGCCATGGCCGAGGAAACAGAGGTAGAGGTAACTGGAACTGAGGCCCAAGAAGGCCCAGGTTCTGCATACATTTTGACAATGATTCATAAGAGCTCGACCAATTGTTTCATGCCATATTTTTTAATTGGATTGGGAAGGGAATAGTCCAACCTAGGCCTGAAAGGTGTCCTTTCCAATCCCCACAAGCCCCCAGTATCCTTATAACTCCTCATGTCTCATTGCAACATGAGGTCTCGAAAAATGATGGATGGCACGAGATTGTCCACCCGACAGTCTCCCAACATCATGGTTGGCCCAACTTGTCCTTGCCTGATCCTCTGCCTATTAACCCCATTGTCCAAGATGCCCCTGACCTCTCGCAATTGCAATCCTCCCATGCTAGCAATATATTGAAAATTGACGCCGACCATGTCGTTGATAAAGGAAAAGCCATTGCTTCCCCTTCCTCACCCTCCAATGGCTCTGACAAATCTGTGTCTTCACATATGCATTTGAGGGATGATTTTTCCCATGTGATCAGCGAGATTAGGCCTAAAGTATTTCCACAACCAAAGGAAAATTCAGGAAAATCAAGAGGTGACCGTAGTAATCAAGGAAGGGTTGCATCGCAGACTGGGAAATATGGATTTTGAGTTTTTATTTTATCTATTGTTTTATGACAGTTGACTTCAAGGATCTTTGGAAAACATGTTTTATTTTGGATATATGAGTATTATTTTTTAAATAATTTCAAATTTGATTAGCTAAAATTGCCAAAAGTGAATATGTTGATGGGAGACACAAGGAGGTGTGTTTTGCTTAACTAATGATTATGTTATGATTTTTATGAACTAAGGGGAGTCACAAGGGGTCCCACCTACTAGTTATTATTTATTTATGACCCTTATTATAATTATTACTCTCCCCTCTAACTAAAGTTAGTTGATCCTTTTAATTAACTTAACTAATGATTTGGTTCAACTACTTCAACCAATTATATTTTGTTAAAAGAAAAAGAAAATGGAGGAACAAAAAGAGGATAGAAACAGAAGCATGCTAAGGTTTTCACTTTGAGTTTATGTTGAGATAATTTATCTTTCATTAATTCATTATTCATCACAAGCCTAATTCTCTTTTATGATAGCAGGGTCTTATTGTAGACAACAATATTCAGGGCTGAATCACATCATTCAGACACTTGTTTTTCAAAGGTATTGATCTATCTTTGATAATCTGTGTAGAATTCTTTGTTTGTGAATTAATTTTCATGACTGACAAAGGCTATTGTGCAGAGTCGAGTAGGAAACAATCTGTGGCAAGATGATCTAACTTTTAGAGTTCAGTTTTGGTTTTCTATCAAAGGTCATTTTGTATGTTCCATCGCGGATGTCTAAGTTTGACTTTGGTCCAAAGTTTCTGCATGAGATTTTGTAAAGAAAATGACTCTTTGGTGAATTTGAATGAAATAAAGGATTTCTTTATGTCTCATATATCTTGATTATCATCTTGGTGAATTTTATTCTATCTTTACATTTATTTAAACAACTGATATGTTCAGAAAATTACATAAAAAGTGAATTTCCAACAAGCTTTTTTATTGATAAAAGACTAGCCTAAGCACTTGTAATTAATACTTGTGAGTTAGGATGTTATTTTTGTTGGCTATAAACATAGGGTGATATTCCCATCTATTTTTCTTTATCCAAGCATAATCTGAAAATGCTTGAGTAAGATCATTTCATATCTTTTCCTCAACATTTATTTGGTGACCATATTGGGGAGATCTTCGATATCTCTTTGGTTAAATTTTTATACTCGATTTTCATTGATACATATTTCTTTTTCTGAAATTGATTCTTCAAATATTTTTTTTATTAATGACTATTCATGTTGCAAGGCAGCCCAATATTGAGCTCGATCTCCAAGACCAGACCAACATCGCTTTGAACTTGTTTAACACCATTCTAGACACTGCCAATACCTATGTTGAACTTAACCATTCTTGGGAAACAATTGAACGAGATATTAGTTCTCAAGAACAATTGGATTCTAGATTTAGACAACCTAGAAATCAGCAGTAACCCTTTGTTTCTTCAAGCTTTGGCCTCTCTTTCATGTCCTTAGACTCTCGTGCTTCTAGAAGAAGAAGAGGCTTGTCACCCAAAATCAATCCTATTACTGAAATAGGAAGAAGAAACATTGTGTTATCTTCCCAACAAAGTGCTCTAAGGAGAACTTTATCCGATTCATCCAGTTCGTCTTTCTTTCCCTCATCTATCATCCACAAGATGACATCTAGTGGTGGCTCTGGTGGCACTGGAAGTGCTCCATCTTCCCAATATTCATCATCATCGGTGATTGGTAGCTTGTAAAACCACCATATCCCTGTCCAATCTACTACAAATCCCACCAAATTCATTAAAAAGTATGGTATCTTTTAGTTCTAAGAAGATTCCACAACCACACTGTGGCATTTGTCCTCTCCTCTTAACCTAACACCTTCTACTCGCCCACTTCTGAAGTTTAAAGAGAATTTGCCTAAGTTTTCAGGAAATAACATTGTCAATACCAATGAACACTTAGTGGCATTTTTAAATGCTCGTCATAACATAGGGGCCAACGACAATGACACTTGCATGCGCTTTTTCATCAATTCTTTGGAAGAAAAGGGTGCGACCAATTTTTTTGAACTTCATCCTAAGATTCTATCTACTTGGGAGGATTTGATTTATTCGTTCCGATCCACTTATGGGAAATCCAAAAGCCCTGTTGAGAAGTTAAGGGAATACAATAATGTCACTTATAAAGATGGTGAGACCATCAAGTCTTTCAACTTGCATTTCACCAAGTTGTACAATCAAATCCACGAACTTATCTTCCCTCAGAACTAAGATGCTTTCATGCATTACTACAATGCATTGCCTTCTCCCTACCATCATAGGATTGAGGAAAAGGCCATTTATAATCTCGGTTCCTCTCTGCATACTTTCTCAGAGTATGAAGAACAACTTGAAAGAACTGGTCTTCCCCAGGGAGAATCAGTTAGACAGACATACATGTCCACTCTCTTACAGCTAATACAAGATATGAAAAATCGTATGATATCATTTGAGTGGAAGGTTATTGTCTCCCCTCTCACCCCTAGAGATTCATCCTCTTCTGCACCTCCTTTTAGGAATCTGGTTGAAAACAATTTTTAGCCTAAAGATATCCTACCTCGGAGTTTGTGTAACTTTTGCGAGGAACACCACAAAGAAACCACATGTGAGGTAAAGAAGAGTGTCAGAGATAAGATCTTTGGTAAAATACCAGAATCTACTATTGTTGTCCTAGACTTTGCAAAGCCAGAGGATGTCATAGTCATCAAAACCAGGAACAAATCCTACACTCCCAAGGAAAAATTTGATCCTCCCCGCAGTTCTTCTAGCCCAAGCTCATCCTCAACCACTGTTGTTCCCCAGGTTACTAAAATTCCTGAGAGTCAAGGAATCACTCCTCATCCCCCCTCTTCCAAATACAATATCTTAATCAATTGGCCAACATCAAAGCATATGAAACCCTCCTAGACATTATTTTCGTCCCTTAACAACAAATGCATTTGAAACAATTCATGGAAGGAAAATCTTTCGTTGTAGCCAATCTTTCTGAAGAGGTCAACGAAGAGGATTCTTCTGTAAATAAAGTAGGTGTACATAACTTTAGATACCCTATAAAAAATACCCCTTTTTATATTTCTGTAAATATCATGGATAAGATTGCCCATTGTTGCCTCATCGATGGTGGTTCAGGCCCAAGTGTGATGTTGAAGATTATTATGGAAGAGCTAGGCTTGTCTTGCACAAATGAAAATGCTAGAAGCATGATATTCTATAATATTATACAACAAACAACCATAGGCGATATTAAGGATGTAACCTTGGTTTTATGTGCTCATCCTGAGATAAGGACAACCCTCAACATTCAAGTAATTGATATGCATGTAAGAAACTACTCAATTATCTTGGGGAGAGATTGGAAACCCTTAACAGGTGGATACCTCTCTCTCGACGGGACACATTTATCCATTCCTAGGAATGGTAAGAATATTATAGTCCTTAGAGAGGGAAGAATTTCACCCTACATAGAGAGAATTCCGCAATCTAGCGTAAACTATATCAAAGAAGACCTAGGAGTGTATTCCATCTTTGCTAAAGAGGATAATATTCCTTTGGAAAAAAATGATTTAGATGATGATATATGGCATATGAAATTTGATGGTTCATGCTCTAGTGAAGGTAATGGGGTTGGCATTATCCTAGTTTCTCCTATAGGGAAAATTCATAATCTGTGATATAGGTTGGAGTTTGCTTGTTCAAACAATGCCGCTGAATTAAAAGCTTTATTAGTAGGCATTGAGAATGCCCTTAATCTTGGTTGTGGTCACCTTTCAGTTTTTGGAAATTCTGAGCTTGTTGTGAACTTGATATGTAAGACATGCTCCCCTGGCAACAAGATGATGGAACGATACTCCCAAACTGTTTGGGCACTTGTCTCAGACCTTTTATATTTCAACATCACTCATGTTAAGAAGGACTTGAATTCAATGGTTGATCGGTTAACTATCTTTGTAGCCTCCCCTAATCAACAACTCTTGCCTCCCAGGCCTGATTGTGCTTTTCAATCTCTACATCATTCATACATCCCTAAAAAGGAGGGATCTTGGAAGTCCATCCCTAACATTGAGAGAATTTGTGTTTTCATTCAAAATGAACCTCTTAAGCCCGAGGAGATTATATCCATAGAAAATAATGAGATTCCCGAGGGATTGACTCCTATTGAGAGTTTGTTTTCATTGAGTGTTGTAGGCAACAAAGAAAGACAAAAAGAAGAGGAGTTACAAAAGAAGGTGGTTGAAACCATCATCCTAAACATGAGGACACCCGAGTCTTCAACGAATGTTCAAATCAATGTCCAATGTTATGTTAAAGAAGAGATGGGGTCCACTGTGATACTTGGTGAATCTCAAAAGGTTTTTTCTTGGTCCTATGAGGATCTTTGTGGTTTTGATCCTGGTCTTGTTCATCGTATTTTGAAACTAGCTAGGAAAAAACAAAAACTTGTTAACTCTGCACTGGAAGCACCCTCTCGAAGGGAGTTGAGATATTTCTTAAGGGATGGAATGTTTTTTTTTTCAATCCACCTTGAATGGTTTTCAATTTGGGAATCATCCTCATAGACCACTGATAATATCAAAACTTGTATTAGTCTTCGAACTTTCAGGCAAGTGATTATGAGAAACCCCTTCCCTCCTCTCAATATGGAAATATTTTTGCAACAAATGTTAAAGTCACAGTTAGGGCCCTTACTTGACAGTTTATCTGGTTACAAAAGAATCAAATTCAAAGGGGAAAATGTTCACAAAGCCACTTTCATTACTAATTGCGATACTATGCCTTACAAATGTCTGCTTCTAGATTATTTGGTGCAAGTACTGCCTTTAAAGGGCCTATACACATAACCTTCACTGTATTGGTTAGTCTCCATGCTTATCTTGATGATTTAATAATGTGCGTCAAAGGGATGATAATTACATCGGAATTGTAAGTGTTTTGTCCCTTCCAAATTATTTTTTTCTTGGACACTAACTTATACATTTTAAGGAAATTACAGAGACAATTGTTTTCCTACAACGCTAATAGTCCTCGTTTGAAGTATTTCGAGGGGCCAACGTGAAAAGTCCTAATGCTGATTGGATTTCTGTATACTAGTAGCCTAACTTTGCTTTCAATTTTTGTGCTTCCTTTCTATGCTTATAGTACCTTGATTTCTTCCTTCTAAGTTAGGTTTTCTTTCCTTGTTGTTTTCAATTAAGTCTTTTACTGCTGTTGTTTTAATTTCTGCATGATTACTTCTGGTTTGATTTTGTCCTTATCATATTTTAAGCATTGGTCAAGATAGGATGTTGGATCAATTCTACCATAGTGACACTCCTGCAAAGCATTGTTAGTCTATAATAATCAAGCTTACAAAGATATTACGATGTCTCCTCTAAAGGGCCCTTGAAATTGTTACATATTTCCATTGTTGTCTTATAAGGAATTGGTTATATCCCGCTTCTTCTTGCCATTTCTTCATCCATTGAGATCTTTAGAGAAAGTCTATCAGTGTTCCTCCTTGAAGGTTTAGAGCATATTCCAGTTGAATGATTATGCATACAGTGATAAAAATCCCTCATACTTAACACTTTTCATGAATTATTCCCAAATTCCCGGTCATGTTTCCATTAAATCCACTCACTTCCCCCCGTTGCATAATTATTCTAGTTACGTCTTCTAAATTTACTATTCTTGGTCCACAAAACCATGAGTTATGAGTTCTAAATCTGTTGAAAACAAATTTTCCTCTGGAGTCGCTAGTTGTTGACGATTAAAAAACGTCAACGAAGTTTCCCCCGCAAAGTGTTGCTAAAAGTATATTATTATAAAAATTAAATAATACTAGTAGGTGGGACCCCCTTAAACTATTGAAGGTCAGATCTATTCATTTTTTATGTTATGGTGATGTGCAACACATCTTACATGATTGATGAGATCCTGTTGTTATTGGTCATGATTTGAGCTTATGAAGTGTTGATTCCTTATGCTACTACAACCTATGTTATTCATTAATATCATTGCTATATGTTCTTATCGCACCTGCACAAAAAACATGTTAGTGAAATTACATGAAGGGAAATTTTGAGAAAGGATATATAATATAACAAATGAAAAGAAAAGGGATCCAATTATGCAATACCACATGCGAACAATTAGAAGGAAATGAGAAACAATTGCAAAAGGGAATAATTTAAAGCTATCATATAAACTATACTACATGCATGAAAGACTTAACAATTATTGTTGAAATCCTACCTAGTAAGTAAATGGATATGCAATTTTTATTGAGTTATATGGTTAATACGCATATGGTATGAATGTTGGTGGTGCATTTGGAAAGGTAATAGTGAAAATGGTTATGTGAATTGTTGAATTATATGGAACTTGGGAATTATGTTATGGCATAAGTTAGAAAGGTGATATGGCCACGCTGTTGGTTTTAATGGGTGACAGTCTCGATACATGGGTTGATTGATGGTGTTAATGAAGAACTCGTTGGAATGTATTGACAAATTAATGCATTGTGGGTGAAGGCGACATGCATTTACTGCACACCACCTTTACTCCTCCCGTTAGCCGCCACCCTAGTCGGGCTATTGTTCGATCTTGCTACTAATTTTATGATTCAAATTCTTAGCGCAGAGGAATCGCTTGGCCAACTCTCGTTTTAAGGAATTTGATTACAGGTATGTTATTTTTTTGGCCATCCGTGACTCTGCTCTGGTTATGAAATGATTACTGGCACAAATGTATTGGTTTGTGCTTTCCTAAGTGTTGCAACTGTGTGAAATTGGGTTCTTGAATTGAATGCTTCTTCCTGCAATGATATTGAATCCGTAGAAGTTATTGATCATCCTGGGTGGTAGCTCTCTGTTATCCTTGTTGGTTTAAGTGGAGGGTTTTTGTTTGGTCTTGAGTGGATAGCTATCTTCCCGCATTGTCACTAAATCCAATCTTTGGATTTTTTGGGTTTAATGGTTAAGGGAATTTTGTGTCACTGTGTTTTGTTCACTTCAGCCTTGGTTGATTTCACTACTAAGGGTCAAGAAATGGGTTTTCCTATTCTTAATCGGCCCTGTCTTCACCTCTGTGTTGTGGTTGTTTGAACGAAGAGCACGAGGGTTATACCCTACATGTGTTAAATAACATTGTCTGGCCGAGATATAGCTCCACTTTTCGGTTATGGCCCCTGATCGTAGATTTGTACCTATCCACGAACGAACTATGGTTCTTCCTATGTATGCACCGTGGCCTCAGAGTTTTCACCATTACAAGGAGTGACTCTGCTATCCCTTTGTTGGCTACAAAACAAACCTAGCCCTCAAGTATGAAGAATGATAGAGAAGACCAACCTGGCCTGTTGGTTTTACGACTTGGTTATTATTGGATGGTTGTATAATTGTAGACTGATTTGAGCACAGGCTCACCCGGTTGGTTGTGTGACAGTCGGGTTGGTTGGTATATAGTCATTGACTCTGTTATAGCAGTGGTAAACCCTACATTTCCAATTTCACTTTCAAGTACACAATCCCTCTCCTTATGTTAATAACTCAGTATTGTTAATGGAGAGGATTGTTGCCTAGATTCGAATTGATGCATGGGTATCACAGTTTGTTAGGTAAGTTGATTTTATGACAGTGATGGATTGGTTGGTCGATACACAGTCACTGGTATTGCACTAAGGATTGTTTGGATGTTTAGCTGGCATTGGTTACAAATGTTTGATGTTTCTCACCCATGTCGCGTTGTGTGTATGGTGTTTTTTCACAATGAAATAATGGTCATGGCAACTGTGGTGTTCTCTAGGGACGAATGGTAATTGAACCGAATGACTGTAGAAACTATATCCATTGTATCCTTATGATTGTTCGATTTTATAAGTCTAAGTTTTCACAACATAGTTGATCACAATTGGACTAAATCGAAGTAATATTGTGTTAGATTGATGACTCAACACAATGAATTGAGTTATTGTTGTGACTGTGTGTTTGGTTTTTTTAAATGGAGATGTTGCATCATGGTGTTTTGTTGGTTGTGCACTATATATAGTATGGATAGCTTGGGTTTCACAGAGTTTAAAGCATGTTTATTTGTTGCAATTAATAATTTGTTAAGAAGGGCATGTTGTCGAGACTTCGTCGTGTTGGATGGATGGCCCATCCTTTTAAGTCACATTGAACTGTTTTTTTTTTTTGTGGAAGAATTACATTGCCTGGGTGAATTACCCTGTGCATAGCTTGTGTCTAAAGGGTGGTTGTTGGTTGTATGTTTAAATATAAATTCAGATTTTGCAATTTAATATGGATTATTGGGTTTACTGCCTATATATATGTTTAATGAATATCAATGCATTTAAATGACAGGCTCGATTGCAGTGATAGTGTGACTATCATTGTGAATTTTGGAAACATGAATTTGAGTATAATCGTTGATTGAAGTAATGTATGGGCAGTGGTTGATCCTGATGGTTAATAGAGTGGAATGGATAATGTTTGGAAATTGTAATAAGATGTAAAGAAAGGAAAAATATCCTCTTTACAGATTGTGTGGAATGCATACTTTCTTGTGATGGCACTGTGTTGGATATTTGATTATGAACAATGAACTAGTTAAATACACAAAAATTGTTATTTGGTCAAAATGATTGATGGTTGATGCATCTCTTTTCGGAGAATGTTTTATGGATCACTTAATTAATTTCATGAACAGTAAACGTCTTTCTTCCCTTCCATTATTTCATTTTCCACTAATTAAAAATATCGTCACCTCCCATATTCATTTTTCCACTCCCTTTCTAAGATTAATTATAGTCAAGAGAATTTCAGTGTTAAAGCAATTGAAAATGGTAGTGTCGTGCATGGATTACAATGATGTTTTATTGGTTTACTTTGTAATTGATTGTTGTTTTCATTGAACAGTAACCATTTTATTTTCCCCCTCATTGCATCATGTTTCTCTCAATACAAACCCCTCGCATATCCTAGAACCGTTTTCACCCCTTGCTCATTGATTAATAATAAAACAATTTGTATGGATTGGATTGCATGAGTCTGATACATTGTTGAGCTAAATATATTTCATATTTTTAAGATTTGTCATGTATGATTATTTAAAATACTATTTTTTAATCAATCACGTATGCAGGATGAGTTTTTTCAGTCGAGGTAGCCATGGACGAGGAAACAGAGGTAGAGGAAACTGGAACTGAGGTCCAAGAAAGCCCAAGTTCTCCATACATTTTGACGCTAATTCACAAGAGCTCAGCCAATTGTTTCAATTGGATTGGGAAGGGAATAGTCCAACCTAGGCTTGAAAGGCCTCCTTTCCAAGTCCCGCAAGCCCTCTGTATCCATGTACCTCCTCATGTATCATTGCAACCCAAGGTCCCAGAGAATGATGGATGACAGGAGATTTTCCACTCGACAATATCCCAACATCGTGGCTGGCCCAAATTGTCCTTGCCTTCTCCTCTGCCTATTAAACTCATTTTCCAAGCTTCCCCTGACCACTCACCAGTGAAATCCTCCCATGCTAGCAAGAGATTGAAATTTGAGGCCCACCATGTCATTGATAAAGGAAAATCCACTTCTTCCCCTTCCTCACCCTCCAATGGCTCTGACAAATCCATGTCTTCTCAGATGCATTTGAGGGATGATTGTTCCCACGTGATCAACGAGATTAGGCCTAAAGGCTCTCCACAGCCAAAGAAAAATTCAGGAAAATCAAGAGGTGACAATAGCAATCAAGGAAGGGTTTCATCGCAGACTGGGAAATATGGCTTTTGAGTTTTTATTTTATCTATTGTTTTATGACAGTTGAATTCAGGGATATTTTGACAACATGTTTTATTTTGGATATATGAGTATTATTTTTTAAATAATTTCATAAGCTAAAATTTACAAAAGTGAATATGTTGATGGGAGACACAAGGAGGTGTATTTTGCTTAAGTAATGGTTAGGTTATGATTGTTATGAACTAAGGGGAGTCACAAGGGGTCCCGCCTACTATTTATTATTTATTTATGACCCTTATTATAATTATTACTTCCCCCCCTAACTAAAGTTAGTTGAGTATTTTAATTAACTTAACGAATGAGTTGGTTCAACTACTTCAACCAATTCTAATTTGTTAAAAGAAAAAGAAAAGTTAGGAACAAAAAGAGGATAGAAGCATAAGCATGCTAAGGTTTTCTCTTTGAGTTTATGTTGAGATAATTTATCTTTCATTCATTCATTATCCATCACAATCCTAATTCTCTTTTATGATAGCAGGGTCTTATTGTAGAAAACAATATTTAGGGATGAATCACATCATTCAGACACTTTTTTTTCAGAGGTGTTGATCTATCTTTGATAGTCTATGTAGACTTGTCTGTTTGTGAATTAATTTTCATGACTGACAAAGGCTATTGTGAAGATTCGAGTGGGAAACAATCTATGGCAAGATGATCCATATTTTAGAGTTCATTTTTGGTTTTCTGTCAGAGGTCCTTTTGTATGTTCCATCGGGGATGTCTAAGTTTGAGTTTGGTCCAAAGTTTTTGCATGAGATTTTGTAAAGAAAATGACTCTTTGGTGAATTTGAATGAAATAAAGGATTGCTTTATGTCTCATATGTCTTGATTATAATCTTGGTGAATTTTATTCTATCTTTACATTTATTTCAGAAACTGATATGTTCAGAAAATTACATAAAAAGTGAATTTCCAACAAGCTTTTTTGTTGATAAAAGACTAGCCTAAGCACTTGTAATTAATACTTGTGAGTTAGGATGGTATTTTTGTTGGATATAAACATAGGGTGATATTCCCGTCTATTTTTCTTTAGCCAAGCAGAATTTGAAAATGATTGAGTAAGATCATTTCATATCTTTTCCTCAACAAAGGTTATTTCTCTATTCACAATTTTGCCGACAGGGAAAAGATCAGCTTCACACTCCTCAAGGCTCTCCCCTATGTCAAATATTGGTGGGAAACTTACTGGGAGAAAAGTTCCATAGAGGAATCTGGAATATATGGGGCCGAGCCCACTTGGGAGTTTTTTTGGATGGAGTTAAGGAACAATACTACCATGTTGATAACTATGAAGACCAGTACATGAGATGGACCACACTGTTGTAAGAGAAGAGCCAAACAATGTGGGAGTTCATAAATACTTTCCATACATTTCACACAAAGATGATTATCAAAGACTCTGAGAAGCATATGGTTTTAAATACCATGGGGCTCTGCATAGGTACATCCAAACCGAAATGGATTTCCTAAAAATCTCATCATTGGGATATGCCAATCAATATGTTGTCAAAATCAAGCAGAAATTTAGGCACCATAAAAAATGGGAGTTCGATTCTACAAATGCGCAACAACCAAATCATGGTAAATACAACCCTAACCAACATCCTTTTGAAAACCAATCCAAGACATGGGAAAAGAAAGGTACAGGAAAGACGAAGAGACACTGGGAAGTGGTCCGACTTCCACAAAATCCCCTGGAACAACACCGATGAATGTCGCTCGAAACAATCATTGGTGTTTGAGGTCAAAGACAAAGAGATGAACCATGATTCAGAATTTGATCTAGAAAATATTTAAAACAGACACATCATCGATGTAGACCCTGCTGCTACTATCACAACCGCAACAATTCAACTAGAAGAACCAGTATCCTGAAGAGGGAGAGATCATCTTTCATTCATATATGTGGGTGAAGGGGACCCCATTTCATTTCATTGTTGATAGCGGTAGCTAGAAGAAACTCATCATAGTTGAGGTCATCAAACAGTTGGGGTTGTTAACAACACCACACCCACACCCATAAAAGATCAGGTAGCTTCACCAGGGACGTGATCTTCATGTCAGCTAGCAGTGTCAGCTGACCTATGGCATCTATCCCTTCAAGGATGAGGTAGTGTGTGATGTTGCCCATATTTATGTCTGTGATGTTGTTTTGGGACAACCATGTATGTGGAAATGTCATGTTGTTTATGTGTATTTCATTTTAATATGTCTACTTTCATTTCATTCCAAAAATAATCCATATCAGTGCACGGAAAAGGGGAGCATGACAAATCAGGTGCATGCATAAAAGGAGAGTTATGCAAGAAAGAAATGAAGTTCAAAACTACTTCCCTCATTCGAGATGCAAAATCCGTTGTTGAATGGTGTTCTTCAGTAATGTGAGAGGGAACTGAAACCCATGAAGACCAATCACATAGGAAAGGTAATGCACATAGATATTTTGGGAGGTGGTCGATGTAGATCGATCACAGTGGTATGAATGCAAAAATATCTAGGGCACTCATGAATTCCATTCAGTTAGAACATCAGACAATGCAATATTTGAAATATGGATGAGAAAACTCTCTTTTTTCTGTGGTCCATGTAGTAGTAATGAATGGGATGATTTTGAATTGATAGATTGGGTTCATAGGATGGATCATGTCTCACTCCCCATTGGTAAATGTATAAATATGGAATTATCCCAGTTCGAGGAAAACCAATCAATTATTTCAGTAGATTATGATAATGTCTAATATCCCGTACTGTCAAGTTCATTGAATCCTTTTATTAAATTTTGAATAACTAGCATCAATGTTTTACACTTTGATCATTTAGTGGACTCACATTTTGGAACTCCATTTTTTGAAGGGAACATATACACAATGATTTCCCCAAGAGATAATGAATGGGGCACTAATTATTGGTTGGCACAATACTTAGAGGGAAATCATACCCTCATGCTATCAGTAACATACTCTGAAGGCATTGATTTTTCGATTATTTCAATGGTTATTAAAGGAGAATATCTTACATAGGATGAAAAAAAATGAAAGAAAGGTGGTTATGTATTTCAATATTATAAACTAGCTCAAGTCATATATGACTTTGCAGACTTTGTTATTGGTAAAAACCTCCAACTACAAACAATTCCAAGTAAGAAATCATCAAAGGCACGATACTTCTTGCCTTACTCTAAGCATGAGAAGTTAATGGAGACTGTCAGTATTAGAAGTGATCCTGATGGTCTACTGAAATGACCATAGGTATGTAAAAGGAACAATTTTATCTTCATTTTATGGTTGTTATGGTATTCTTGAATTTCATTCCTTGCCTTGCCTTGTCACTCCATGTCTTTCCTTTTGCTTTTCATGCCATGTGATGCCATGCCTTGCCTTGCCTTCACTTTACTTTCTTTGCATTTCCTTTCCATGCCTTTCCTTTTCTTTACATGCCATGCCATGCCTTCACTTGGCTTACTTTCACTTTCCTTGTCTTTCCTTCACTTTCCATGCCTTCACTTGCCTTGCCTTAACTTTCCATGCCTTCACTTTCCTTTCCTTTCCTTCACTTTCCTTACCTTCACCTGCTTTTCCTTCACTTTCCTTGCCTTTCCTTCACTTTCCATGCCTTCACTTTCCTTGCCTCACTTTCCATGCCTTCACTTTACTTTCCTTTCCTTCACTTTCCTTGTCTTCACTTTCCTTGACTTCCCTTCACTTATCATCCCTTCACTTTTCTTGCATTCTCTTTCCATTCCTTCATTTTTCTTCACTTTCCATAACTTTCTATGGTATTCTTGTATTTCCATGTCTTTCCTTGCATTGTCATGCCATGCATTTCCTTGTCTTGGCACAACATGCCATGCCATGCCTTACCTTGCCTTAAATTTTGTTTCCTTGCATTGCCTTTCCATGCCTTTCCATGCCATGCCATGCCTTCACTTTATTTTCCTTGCCTTCATTTTTCTTTCCTTCACTTTCCTTGCCTTCACTTTCCATGTCTTCACTTGCCTTTACTTCACTTGTAATGCCTTCACTTGCCTTTCCTTTCTTTCACCTGCCTTCACTTTCCTTCACTTTCCATTCCTTCACTTGCCTTCACTTACCTTCACTTTCCACGCATTCACATGCATTTCATTTCCATGCCTTTCCATGTCATTCCATGCCTTCACTTGCCTTCAAATTCCTTCACTTGCCATGCCTTCACTTTCCTTCACTTTCAATGCCTTCACTTGCATTGCCTTTCCATGCATTTCCTTGCCTTTCCTTCACTTTTCTTCACTTGCCTCCACTTTCCATGCATTCACTTGCCTTCAATTGTCTTTACTTTCCATGCCTTGAATTTCCTTCACTTGCCATGCCTTCACTTTCATTCACTTGCCTTAAATTTCCATTCCTTAACTTTCATTGACTTTCCATACCTTTCCTTTCCTTTCCATGCCATGCCATTGCTTCACTTTCCTTCACTTTCCTTCACGTTACTTCACTTTCCATGCCTTCACTTTCCCTCACTTGCCCTGCCTTCACTTTAATTTCCTTTCCATGCCTTTCCTTTCCTTTTCATGTCATGCCTTCATTTTCCTTCACTTTCCTTCACTTACCATGCCTTAAATTTCCTTTACTTTCCTTCACTTGCCATGCCTTCACCTTCCTTCACTTGCCATGCCTTTACCTGCCTTCACTTTTCATGCCTTCACTTGCATTTCCTTTCCATGTCTTGCCTTTCCTTGCCATTCCATGCCATGCCTTCACTTACCTTGTCTTTCCTTTCCTTTATTTAACTTTCCATGCCTTCACTTTCCTTTCCTTCACTTGTCATGCCTTCACTTTCCTTCATTTTCCCTCACTTTCCATGGATTCACTTGCCTTTACTTTCTATGGTATTCTTGTATTTCCATGCCTTGCCTTTCCATAAATTTCCTTGACTTACATTTCCTTTCCATGCCTTGTCTTTCCTTTCCATGCCATGCCATGCCTTCACTTTCCTTTCCTTGACTTCAGTTTCCATGACTTCACTTTCCTTTCCTTCACTTGTCATGCCTTCACTTTCCATGTATTTCCTTTTCTTCACTTGCCTTTCCTTGACTTTTTATGGTATTATTTTATTTCCATGCCATGCCTTTCCATTCCATGCCTTGCCTTGCCTTTCCTTTCCTTCACTTTCCTTCCCTTGCATTTCCTTTCCATTCCTTGTGTTTCCTTGTCATGCCATGCAATGCCTTCACTTGCTTTTCCTTCACTTTCCATACATTCACTTTCCTTTCCTTCACTTTCCTTTCCTTTCCTTCACTTGCCTTCCCTTCACTTGTCTTTCCTTTGCTTCACTTTGCATGCCTTCACTTTCCTTTCCCTCACTTGATATGCCTTCACTTGATTTTCCATTCCTTCACTTGATTTCACTTGCCTTAACTTTCCTTCACTTTCCTTGAAATTCCTTGTCATTCCTTTCCTTTGTTGATATTATAGTAGTTTTGGGAGGTATTAACCTCTACGTGTAAGCTTTGATGAGACTATAATATTTTAGGAAGAAAGAGAAACCCTAAAAAGATGTGTAGTTCCCCTAAAAGATATGTCGTCTCAATAAAAGAATTAATATTTAAGTTTTAACCTATAAAAAAAGAATTTGGTTGAGACAGGTGAAAAAGAGAACTATAAATAAGAGGGTGTTAGAGCTCATCTGTCATACACACTCTCATAACTGCATAAAGACTAGTAGTGCACAAGTTTGGAGAGGGAGTGCAGTTGCAACTACTGCAACTTGGATTTTGGTCTTTGGTTATGTCTTGGACTTTCTAATTTGTTTATGGTTTGGAATTTCTGATTTGGTTATGGTTTGGACTTTTTGTTTGGTATGCTAGCCTTGGAGAGAGATACGCTACCTTGGTTGGCTATTGGTTTTAATATCTTCTTCCGAAATTATTCTGTGTGTCAAGGTTAAAGGTGTTCGGGGGTGGCTACATGCCTATGGTTGGGTGACAATATTTCTATATTGTCTATCGAAAAATGAGCACATCTCTTTTATTCTAATAGGTTATGGGCCCACATTATCTTTAGACGGTCTAACCACTGGAAGATAGATTGGGAAGTTAGTTGTTAAGCTTGTTGTGGCACCAGTTATAGTTGCAACTAGGTTTTCTTATTATACATCTACAACAAACCCTAACCCTTGTGTCCATCCACTTATGATGAAACGTTTGACCTAATTCATTGACATCCTAGTGCGCCCTAGCCTAGCGCACCTCTTGGTACTCTCAGCTAGAAAAAAAGTCAGGTTTAAATTTTTGGTCAAAGTCAAATTCAAAGTTTGACTGGTCAATGTCAAAGGTTGACTGGTCAAAGTCAAATGTTGACTTTTAGTCAAATTGATTTTTTGGTCAAAGTTGAAATTTTAAAGTTTCTGGTTGTTCTAATCATTGAATCTTCCAAATGAGTTTCTAATATCTTCTTCTCAAGATGGTATCTAACTTCATATTGGAAGACAAGATGGACGATGCTACAAGGTTTCAAATGTATGCATTTGTATATGTTATCTAAGTTATAACATCTAGAAAAACATGAGTGTGTTTACAGGGAACGTACTATAGATCTTGTCCTTGTAATCTTGGATTTAGTGCATTTAGAAAAAAAAGCACACCCTCCATAACAAGCAAGGCTTCAGGTTCCAGGTTTGATTAAGTTGTTAAAATTTATATATATATCAAGGGTGATAGTTGCTACATTACAAACTATGAAATAAATCTTTGAAATATTTTATTATTTCTAGGTGCAATGAATACTTGACTGCATATGAATACTATCGATATAGATGCTTATTGTACTTGTTCGCAAAATGAACTAACATCTCCTCTAGATAGATATTTCTTGTTTACTCTTGTTGTTATTGTTCCGGGGAGGTACCCTTGTGATGAAAAATCCTTGCGGAAGATGTAATAGAATAATTTTATAAGGATGACACAACTATCAGGTGGGAAATTATCAGAACAAATAGAAACAAACTTAAAGAGACTCAGAGGAGTTAGACTCGAAGGAAGTCAAGAATCAAAATGAAAACATAAAAGGATTGTGACACTTTGCAGAAAGCAAAGAGAGATGTAGCAGATAGAAGCATGGGCTCTCTCATATGGAGGGATATGATCATAGAATTCTAAAATAAGAGCATGTATATTAATCATTCAGAAATGAAGTCGAGATTAGGAGGGAGCTCATCCCCATTGATATGATCCATTGAATAATCCTTGAATACCATGAAGTATTTGTCCATGTTCTTCATTCAAATTAGAAGCCATGATAAGCAACACGTGTTCAACTTGACTCTAGAAGAAGTGTTTTTTGAAAATAAGCCTTGAATATCCTTGGTTGTCCATCTACATTTATGTTCCTATGGCAGAAGGAAAAAGTTGGAGCCTTCTGTTACAAGGGAAAAAATCTCTATGGCCAAGGGTAAACCACAACAGACATGTATGACTACAAAAATCAACTCAATTCCAACATATGCTATATAGACTAATGTGCAAAACAATAAAGAGGCCTGCCTCGATCCAATGTTTTATGATGTTCCACCATTGAGCACTTTGACCCAAAGCTTTATACCTGCAAGAATTTCTAAACAAACAAGTGAAGCAAGTATATAGTGATGATATAAAAGGGATTAGCACATCAGATATCATACTCCATTAATAAACATTACAAACACGCCCATGGATAATAATCATATATTTTCAAGATACCAATAGAAGGGGAAAGGAGTATTTCTATTAATAATTGATCAACAGAAGTGTCAACATTACAGACTTCTGTTTCTGCACAGTTCGAAACCAAGAAACCAAGTTCCTTCCAACTAGTTCTCCACCACTTCAATCCTCCACCAAAGGCAAGCTCATGAGAAAGAGGCAAAGAGGTCCTCTTAGCAATAGGGAAAGAGCTTGGGGGTTGAACACTGTTTTCAGACTTGAGGGACAAAGGGATGTAGACTCAATACGAAGTAATTTCTCCAGAGTAACTTTTCTCTCAAAGTTGAATGATTTCTCTTCTTTTCCATCGCTCGAAATTGTGCTCTTATAGCCTTCATAATGCAACTGAAGGGCCAAGTCAGAACGTTTCCAGTATATGGAAGGCCAAGGATCAGAGATCTCTTGTCGTAACATGGAAACTCGTCCTCATTTTGTATTTTCTGGAACAAATCCCGATATACGCGAGTTGTAATTGAGTAGCAAGCATATACGCATGTAGCACAACAGTTAGGGAGCGTATATGTGGAAAAATGTATATTTTAAGCTCTGGATTTATAAAAAAGGGATGAGAAGTCTGCATAGGGAAATGGAAAAATGCCCTATGTGAAAGATAGCAATAGTGAGGCAAATATTTCTATAACAGATGCCCCCTAATGTGTGATATCAGAGGAGTATCTACTATGAACGAAATACATTATAAATAACCCAGAAGTGGAGTGGCAGAGAACCAACTGGATGAACGCAATTGCTCATTACATTATGTACTGACTTTGCATTCATGGCTGCCAAGAATACAATGCATATCCATGTGGAAAATATACCAAACAAGTGTTCATGGCCATGAATAGGCAAATACAAATGCGTTTATATGCCAAAAGTTGTCATAGACATGAACAAGGCCTAGTGAAACCAGTCTCAAAAATCAATCTGAAGATATCTGTATACCATGGAGTACAATCTGATCTCCCATGATCACTGAAGTCAAATAGGTACTGGTCTAATGAAATGGAAGAAACAACTCAGGAAAGATGTGGCCACATAGTGATGTCTTCAAGTCTTCTACACTATCTGCCAATGGTGCCAGTCTACATCATGTGAATAAATGAGTTGAGGTTGAACACGATGAGACATTGTTTGATTATCGGTCATTGAAGTATACCGTCAACAAACACAAGATAGCCTACCGATAATGAATGTAGCTATCAAGGCACCGAGTACATCTCTACAAATGTGAATAAAGGATTTGGTGTCAAACACTAGAGAGATCCATTGATAAGGAGACATTGATATATTCCCATCTGTCAATGGAAAGAGAGCTTGCCACTAATGACTGCAAGCCTCAAGGTACTCATAAAACTCTAGGTCCCATATCCAAAATAAATGAGTTGAAGTTAAGGGAAAGAGACCCACTGAAATGAGAGCATTGAGGCATCTCTCATCAGTCGACACGAGGAACAAACCAGGAGCTTCATGATTTGGTGGAGATCGGACAAAGAACATGTTCATGAACCAACGATCCTATGTGTCTTTAACGTGTGCCAAATGCAAGAAGTACACGAAAAGGACCCTCTGAATAGTAGCCAATGATGAAAAAATGATGACAAAGGCAAGGAAACCACCAATAAAGATAATGGCATCCAAGACACTGCATGAATCCCAAAGTGTGAATAGATGTCTTGTCGTCGAACACAAGGGAAACTACCCAGTCAACGACCCATGATGGAATGTCGATTGTTGGGTTCAAGGTGACCTACCAATGATGAAAGTAGGGCCAGGGTGCATGATAAGACTAAAGTATCATGTGATTCTGAGACAAACTGAGGGTATGGCCGACATGCAAAGTCAAGATTTCTGAGGAGTGGCCGACACAGGTTGATAGGATTCCTTTGAACAAGAGCATGAGACATATGGTGGACTCCAGCAGCATGGACTCAATGATGTGACAATTAGATGCAGGAGGCATCGATAACATTCTCTATAGGGATTAGAAGAGTAACCAGTCGGTAGAGAAAACTCTGTAACGAGATCAACTTCCTAAGGACATACTAAACCCAAAATTATGATGACACAAGGACTAAATAACTTTGTGCTATGTTCAAAGGCAACACGATTGCTTCCAATTACAATATAGTATTCCCTTCTCGCCCGTCTTTTTTGTTTTTTCATAGCAAATGAATGTTTTGATACAGAGGAGGGAACGAGTGTCGCAAGTAAGAAAAAATAGTTCCAACAGTGGAACATACCTATGCTCAACGCAAGGAAATTCATGTGGGAGATGGACACTCGAGGTGATGTTCCCTCCAGGGTATAGGGTGTCAAATTGCAAAGGATAAAAACAAGGCTATGCTTGGTTGAGGATGAAAACTGCTTAGGCAATGGTTTATAACGCAAAGTGAGAACCGGCTAAAGGCTCAATATATCAAGTGAAGGCATGAGATGAAATCAAAACTTAACGCCAAAAAAATTCCTTTTTTATATCTTTTAGTCTACTTGGTGTGAAAAAAAAGGGGTAAACTTGTGCCAAATAAATGTCTTTTCAAATCCAATTTATGAGTGTGAAAAAGACAAGTTCACTTGGCAATCTTTTCTATTTTTGATAGCGAGTCGGAAAAGATATTAACTAGGACTCATGATATTTCAAATCCAATTTTAACGAGTGTGAAAGGGACAAATCACTCGGTGATATTTTCAGTTTTTAGACGAGTCGGAAAAGAGATTAATTAAGACTCATTATTGGGAGTCTGTGGGTAATAAGGCCGCGTGTGCATGAATGATAAATGAGGCTCATTGTAAAGTCACGTATTAAATTATAATGGACTCCTGATCCTAAGGAAAAAAAACTCGACATGGGCACCAAATGAAAAAGAGGTTCTAACTAGGGTACCCATGTTTGGTAAGTCTCTACCATTTATTAACGATGCTATTAATAACAGATGGAGGTTTATGCGTTGCAATAAATGGGTTCAAACCTAATGCGTAAAAAGTGGTAGTAGAAGGATAATGCAAACAAAATGCACGATGGAGTAGATACCTATCTTATATGATAGGTTATGAATATACATGCCCGAGGAGACGAACGACCAACCATGACATTGAAATCTACAAGAAAATTGAGTCAAAACTACAAAAACCATCTTAAAACCATTCTTGAATTAGTCCATTAGACAAAACAATAGCATTAAAACTATATCAAGTGGGTAAAAAATGGCTTATAAATAGTAATAAAATCAAAATTTATTGTATCATTTTCATTTTTACCCAAATAGTGCAATTTGGACTAAAACACCTCCAGAATTCAAATGACGATCACATGATCAATAGGCAACAAAATCATGCACCGTTTGGACTAGGTAACTCTTCATCCCATCCTCTTCAAATTCAGTGGTTTACATTTTTGAGTTAGGTTCTATTTTGTTAGTTTTTTAGGGCGCAAATTGGGTTTTTCGGTATACGCGGGTTTCTATGAATATGTCATGTATACGACTAGATATATGCCCCTCTGTGAACTATAGGGGGCATATATCGGGCCCTACTCATGACTATTTGTAAATAAACCGTATATACGTGCGCAAATGGAAAAAAAGAAAAGTTTCTTACTCAAAAATGATTTGGCTTTTTGCAGGATGGTGTTGGAATGGAAAGAGCGAGAGCATGAGGAGGTGGATGCAGCAGTGGATCAAGATCTGGTGGCTCAAGAGGCTTTAAAAAGATGTGGTTTATACAAGTTTTGGGCTCTCAAAGGAATGAGGGCCCAGGTGAGGTTGTTGGAAATGATGGTGGGCTATTGGGATCCCGATAGAGAGAGATTTATCCTTGATGGACAACCATTAATGATTGAAGTAGAGGACATCTACTTCTTGAATGGACTTTCATGCCAAGGAGAGGTTGTAGAACTCAAGTCATGTGGGGCAGGGAGTGGGATGAAGGTCGAAGAATACATCAAGGCCCACTGTGTTGTAGGGACTCCCATGGTGGGAATTCAAATCCCTATCTGGGCTATAGGTAACCTCAGCCTGAATATTATTGTGCTCATGCTTACCAAGATCATAGGATCAGCCTCGTTGCATCAAGCATCGAGACCACTTATGTTTTATGCATTGGATATTGCGAGACCTACCGTCTATGATTGGTGTACCTCACTGCGGACCAACATGAAAGGTCAGTTGACAGAGTGCAAGCAGGGGGGAAGCGAAACTTTGGGTTTAACTCTATCCTTTGTATCTTATTTTTCGAGTGAGTCCCAGGTATAGGACCTAGAGTGGAGATCATTCCTAGAGAACCATGTGATCCTCCTATGGCGCGATGGATCAAGGTCATGAGACGACAGGGGGGAGGTAGGATGGCGACACCCTACAATGATGATTTTTTCTTCTGGTGGCAGAGACAAATCATAGCTCTGGACAAATATCCCTATGTGGGAATTGATTACAGAGGAGATCCTGATATGTTGCTTCCACCAGGAGCTGCCTACGGTGCCATAGGTAATTTTTTTTTATATATTTCATTTTTTTGTATTTTTGTATTGAAGAGAACAAAAATATTTTTGGATGGTGTTTTAAATATTAACTCGATACTTGTGTGATTACAAATGTGGGTACACAATGGCCAAATGGATTCCTACGATATAGGTTGAGGCACCAGGAATATGGGGCAGTGGGAGGAGAAGCGGAGAGAGTCCTACAGAATGTGCATGGTAACACATAGGATTCCTATGGTTCAGGTGGAGGATCTACCTGAAGCCATGTAGCGGAAGGTTGTCGGTGTACCTAGAGCATGGGTATGACTCTTCCGGCGTCTCGCAAATGCCGTGGTTTTCTATCATGATACACATTCGGTGCCACAGGCGTAGATGTCATGGGACATGTATATCATTTGTATATGTATTTTGAGGGTTTTAGCCCCAATTTTGTAATATAAACACCATATTTTTTGGAAATATATAAAGAGGGATCTGCAGCTTTACTCATATCTTACAATGTGTGCATTGATTTAATGGTCTTGTTTTCTTTATTAATGTGAAAAATGACAATCTAAAACATAATTAGCGTAGGCATCAGATACATGATTAGAACTTCTAGGAATGTGAAAGTATGTAATAAAATCAAATTGTCCTTCTAAAAGAAGTACCTGTATGAATCAACAGAGTAACATTGGATCATGCACATGGTAATGAGCATTCAAATGAAATACGACTAACTGAGATTCGAGGTGAACCTCTAGAGAGATAATACAATGTGAGATAACATCACGCAAAAGTTCTATGGCGACGCTATATTCAGCCACATTGTTCGTGGATGGCCCTAGGCATACGCCACCTGAAGACACCAGTAGACCCTCGGGTGAGTAAATCATCCAAGCGGAGGAAGCCAAGTTCTGTGTATGATGACTGGCTCCGTCTGCGAATCCTAGGTAGACCGAAGACTTCGTTGACATCTGCCAACCAAAAGGGAAAACTCGATAAGAAATTCGAAGACAAAAAGAAAAAATATGTATATACACTAAATTTACATTAGTATACAAAGGGTTATGCCCAAGCCCAGGTCTCAAGTGTAATACCTTTTCAATTAGAGCCCATTTTTGGGCTCAACCAATATCTTCCCTTCATAATATTCCAATTTGTAGGCTCCTTTTTCTAGAACACGTCGCACGATATAAGGACCATGCCACATGGGTTTAAACTTGCCTGCCCCTAGCGGTTCCTTGGCTTGGTCATACAAGAGCACAAAGCCACCCTCGGTATACAACCGAGGACAGACAAACTTATCGTACTGAACCTTGACACATTTTTTGTTTTCCTCGATAGCCGTAAAGGTGTCTCGACACTGCTCGTCAAGACTCTCTAGGTGCACCAAGTGTCGCTCTAAATCTGAAGTGTCAGGTAGGAGCTTGACTTCCAATTTGAGAGAATGGATTTCACATTCAACATGAAGTATCGAATCCACACCGTGCAATAAATTAAAAGGGGAAAAACCAGTGGCAGTCTTAACCGAGGTTCGATATACCCAAAACGCAGGATACAACATGATGTGCCAATTGGAATTACTCCAACTGACAGTTTTTTGCAAGATGGTCTTGAGAGACTTATTGACGGCCTCTACTTTCCCATTTTCCTAGGGGTAGTAAGGAGATGAGTGACCATGTTTAAACCCCAGCTTAGACACTAGTTATACCATTATTTCATTCTGAAAGTGAATGCCATGATCAGTGACAATCTCACTCGGGATACCGAACCGGGTGATAATTTAGTTGAACACGAAGAAGGTTGCAGTCTTCCAATCGGATTTTACATTAGGCATGGATTCAGTCCACTTGGTAAAGTAATCGAAAGCCACGATGATGTGTTGATTCCCCCCAGCCGAAGTTGTGTTTCAATTGATGAAATCTACCCCCCACTTGGTGAAGGGACCGACGATAATGACTAGGTGAATTGGGGATGGGTGCGAGTGCATTTTTCGAGTGAACACATGGTAGGGATGACACTTCTTAATTGCTTCAATGAAATCTTTAAAGATGGTGGGCCAGAAGTAATTGGCTCGTAGGATTTGTTAGGTTGTCGCAAGCCCAGATAGGTGACCACCACAAGCCCCTTTGTGGTAGTCAGTTAGGACTAACTTGGTTTCCTCATGAGTTAAGCAACGATCTAATATACTATCTATTCCTCAGTGATACAAAGTGTCATTGACGATGGTATAATTTTTGGCTTGGTATCTAACTCGTCGTCGATCATCTCACGAGAGATACTTAGTGAACTTCAAGTTTTGAAGATATAAAACAATGTCTCCATACCAGGGGTCAGACGACGAGACAAGGAAAATGTGTTTGTCTACAAATGAATCGGCATGGATAACATCATCGTCTAATCGTGGGAAATCAGATATTAACTATGCAAAAACTAGTGACTTCTTAGACTTGGCTAAAGCAAAGTCGAGATCAAATTCTTGTAAGATGACAATCCATTTATTATATCTCCTGCCTATGATATTCCTAGTGAGGACGTACTGAAACGGATTAACATCAGCGACTACAGTAGTTTTGCAAAGCAATATATAATGTCGTAAACGTTGGACTACGTGAACGATAACCAAAGCTATCTTTTCGATGTGAGAGTAATTAAGCTCAGGACCGACTAATTTTTGTCTAAGATAGTAGATGACGTGCTCATGAAGCCCATCATCCTCCTGAACTAGAAGCATACCAATCGTCTCTTCGGACGCAACAATATATAACAAGTAATCTCTACTGTAATCAAGATATTTTAGCAGAGGAGCTGACACCAAGGCTTTCTTTAAGGAGTCGAAAGACTCCTAGGCTCACTCATCCTAGATAAACGAGTTGTCTTTATTTAGTAGGTGCATGAAACCCTTAGTGATATTGGCATAATTCACTATAAACCGACGTAGAAAATTAGCCTTCCCCTATAAACCTTCAAGTTGTCTAAACATGCGCGTGGGAGGAAATTGAAGTATTGCATAAACCTTAAGAGGATCTACCATGATCCCAACCTCAGAAACTAAAAATCCTAAGAGACGGCCAGACCTAATGCAAAAGATGCATTTGTGAGGGTTTAACCAGATTCTATAGTAACAACATCTTTCAAAAACTAGCTGAAGGTGTGTGACATGATCCACTCTCTTGCAAGAGTGAGCAGCAAGATCATCAAGGTAAGATTTGACTATATGCTTGAGATCATGAAAAGATAAATTCATGGTGCGTTGGAAGGTTGCTCCAGCATTTTTCAGGACGAAAGGCATTTTTTGGTATGAAAAAGTACCCCAAGGACATATAAATGTCGTCTTGTGTTGGTCCTTAGGTTTGATCTAGATTTGGTTATATCCTGAAAATCCGTCCATAAAGGAAAATATTTCGCTTCCCGCACACTCATCGAGAATCTGATCAATGAAAGGCGTGGGGAAGTTATATTTAGGACAAGCTTTGTTCATGTCACGAAAGTCCATACACACACAGATGGTTCCTTGCTTTTTATTCACAGGAACGGGGTTGGATACCCATTCAGTCAAGGGATCTAGGTAGATGAATCTGGCATTAAGTAGCTTCAACACCTCTACCTTAATAGTGGGGGCCTTCCTAGGATTAACATCTCTAAGACGTTGTCGAACAAGTTTAGCATCCAGATAATTTCTAATTTCATGTTCGACAATACAAGGGTCGATCCCTATCATCTCTTCATATGACCAAGCGAATACATCTCGAATTCTTTGAAGAGGTTGGTGTAGGTCAGAATCTCTTCTGGCGAACAATCCGCACCTATATTTACGTTCTCAAATTTTCTAGGGGTATGAGAAATGTCGATCGAGATGGTAGGAGAAATACTTTCCATATTTCCTTTGGCATAAATGTTGTGTGTATCAAGTGGAACTACGATGTGACCGACTATCTCACTCAAGGTAGATCAAAAATCATCTTACTCGATTCTTTCAAGACTTGGGATAAAATAAGATCGATGATGCATGTCATCCCAAGGTCTCTCGGAACCATTCATGGCTTCGAGGATGGCTTCGTCCGAAGGCAAAGTCTCATCTAATAAATCATGTGAACAAGATAACGAAGTGGCCCATACGGGCCTAAGAACGGGATCCTCCTCGTCCGTCTGCGAGGTAACAGGATCAGGATCGGCGGAAGAGTCAAGGATAGCTTGATACACAATCTATGTTGTCGATAGTGGCATAACCATGCCATCATGTGACTGACCTTCAATTGACGAAGTCGGATAAGGTAGGGTCCAAGGATCACGAAAATAGGAAGTGAGGAAAGGAATGGACCTCTATGTTGAAGCAGGCCTACTAGACATGGCGTAAACGTGGTGAATTGATGCTGAGAAGTTGAAAGTACCCATGAGGGAATAATACATTCCGACACCAATATTCTTAGTTGTCGGCTGAGAATTGTCGTTCACAGGGATCGACGGTCCAACAGATGCGTTAAGACTAGATTATGCAAAGCATAACTGGTCGATTGTCACGATCTCCCCCTGATGAGGAAAACAAAGTACAAGGAAACCAAACAATACAACAACGACCATATCATAGGTCCAATTGCGACCTAGTAACAAGTTATTATCAAGAGGTGCATCAACTACCTCTACTTCTACCTCTACTGTCTTCCCACCTAACTGGACCAGAAAGGCGGGGAGAATACCATGAGGGTGAAAGGAATGACCGTCAAATGCAGTCAACATGTTCGATGACTTGGAAAGGGTCCGAGAACCGATAGCTTTCCAACACACCAGGGACATCACGCAAGTGGCACCACCTTCATTAATGACTGCGTGTTTGATAGTATACTTGGAATACTCCATGTGGATTTGAAAAGCCACATGGTAGGGTAAGCGAGGCTTCACGTCCGTGACATCAAACTTGATGACTTTCGAGCCACTAGGTTATAGAGCTCCTAAGGTAGAGAGTAAGGAATTCCTCTGTGATGGACACGTCTGGAGTACCTCCAAATCCGACATCGCACAAGGGGTTTGGCCCGGATATTCAACAATAGAGTAGTTCTGGGAGGCTCTAGCATTAGGGTTGTGGGTAGAGTACTTGAGTACTCCTTTCAGAATACGAGGCGGTGGCTCTAGTTTCTCGATCTGTAAGTTCGTCTCTGAGGGTGGAGGAGGAGATTCTAGGCTGGTACTAGCTTTTGAAGAGCTATAATCTCGAGAGAGGGTGGCTATATCAATTTTCGCATCGACCATATTGATGCAAACATGATCGCCATCTTGCGATGATGGGTTTTGACTTCCACCAGATGCATTTCCGGTGCTTGAAGAACTCGAGGCTAAGTGTTGGTTGTGTGGGAATGGATTCACTAGCACAACAGATGGTATATTTAAAAGCCTCGTAGCCTCCACAAGTTTGGGGAACAAGTGTGTAAGGTGGTCATCGGTACAACGTTTACAAGGAAACTTCACCTTATGCTTCTCTTTCTTGCCCTCTCCAACATTATCATTTTGTTTTCCATTATTATCTTTGTCCTTGGGTTTATTATTATTATTCTTCCCACCCTTACAATTATTTTGACCTTTCCTTTTATTCCCATCTGGTTGTTGGTTACCATTTGGGTTTTTCGACGATTGCACGGAATGTACATCCACCGACTCAATGAGTTTCTAAGATCCAGATGAAGCTGGTCCTCCAGCAGACTTCATTGTTGAGTATGTGGATTTTACATTGGTGGACCCTACAATTCCATCGACATGACGTCCGAGAGTTTTTCTAGGATCATGATTTGTTCGTGGTGTGTCTGGAAGAAGGTGGTATAACATCCCAGACTAAGCATATATCAAATCAAATTGTTGGTTTCTAAGGATAGCTTCTTCCTCGTTGAATACCCCGAAAGTAGCAACATCCTTTGAAATAGGAGTGTGTAAATACTTTAGGAACCATTCTAGAAGAAATTTCGGGGGTATAGGAGTCTTAACCAACCACCTTCACCTACGCCATTCCTGGATATGGTCTAAGATGTGAGTGTCGGTACCCTAGCGTAAAGTTGACAAAAGTTCAAGGCCAACATCATAACGAATGGGCAGTTGAAAGTGATTGAGAAAGGATAGCACCAACTGATGGAATGACCCATATGTCCCCCTAGGTATCTCAATGTACCATTGTGACGCCACTCCAATGAGAGTGTGCTGAAACAATCGTAACCTAATAGAATCATGGTTCAGAGAATTCAATGAGCACCAAAGGTGAAAAGTAGTGACGTGATCACTAAAGTCTTCGCCATTCTTACCTGCAAACTTTGGAATGTCTGATGGAAGTTTGGTAGGGACAGGGGGCCATGTGGGGTCATGACTCGCCGGGTCATTCATTAATTTAGACAAATCTGGCAGATTAAGCATGGCCAGAAAGGGAATACGGGGTTGTGACACCTAACCCCATCCTCCCGCGAAATATTATGCATTAGGAACTACATTCCATCCAGGATTATGGTGAGGACAAAAACCTTGTCCGGAATTATAAGACCCTCCTCCAGGCTGATTCGTAAAATATGGATTGTGCATCATTCCAACAGGAATGTTTTGATAAGGGTTATGAAAATTTCCCCTAGTTGGATTAGATCCAAGCTGTGGGTTTTTAAAACTTCCCCCAACTGGATTACATCCATATTGGGGAGTGACCAAAGTGTAAGACTGACCTCCTCCATGTGGGAACCCAGAGAATTGAAGTGGATTCGTCATGCCAAAAGTATTGGTCAGAATCGACACCGAGTGGATAGGGATATAGGGCGAAACTTGTTCGCCAACTAGGTTGTTCCATCCAACTATAGAAGGATTAGACCTGGGGTTAAGAATAGGGAAACTCCCTACATTAGGATTTGCTTGGGGAATATGAGAACCACCAAACGGGAAAAGAGTGTAAGGAGGTGTAGCGCCCCCAAGTCCAATTCTAGCGTTATGGCCAACAACTGGATGGAAGTTGAAAACTGCGAGGTGAAGTTAGGCATACCATAAGAAAACGGACTAGAAGCCATGGGGATGGTCTGAACATTGTAACTCCGTGAGTGGCCAAAACCACCAAAAGGGTTTGAGGCAAGATATGAAGGATTAACTACAGGTCGAGCCATAGTACCGGTGTAAGCCTTTGGCACTGCAACTGTAGCGGTTGCAGGTGTTGAAGGAGTGCCATTAATTATAGTGTTATTGGGAGTCAAAGAACTCCCAATGTTCTGAAGACTAGACTCGGTACTCATCCTTGTGGGATCACAAGTCTGAAAAGTGGATGTGTGTGTATCACTATTGATAACTCTACGCCTTTTAGAAGGCAAGGACTCGAAAACCGGTGGTAACTGTAACAACCGACAGGACCTATGAGGAATTTGTTCCAACTCCACGATGACTTATGACTCTTCCACAAATAAAAATATATCCTATGGCCAACTAGTAGTCAAAGAGAATACCAAAAAGTCAAACATCCAATATGCATGCAAACGGGCTAAAGCGACTGAGTGGCCTCCCTCGCAAAAGATGGTATGTCTCATCCAGGAGGGACTTGAGACTCCCCACTAAAGTTTGGAGGTAACATAATCAATTATAAGGGCCCTCGTGGGCTTAACAACCAGTCGGTCAGATCCCCCCACAGAGGTAATCCTCCATAAAGGCTATGTGTTTTTTGACCCTTATCTGACTCAGGGTACAAGCAAAATAACCCCTACAAGTAACCTATGAGATACCTAAGTTAAGAAACTAATAAACCATTGTATAACCGATGCACAGGCGAGCAGTCGTAAGTCTGGATCACCGTATGGGCAGGGTAGCAAAGCTCTAAACCTTGAAAGCACCACCTCTCACAGAGGTATGGGCACTAGCAAGATCCCCAAATATGAATAAATGCACAGAAATATCTCTGACGCTAGGTGAGTATCCAGGGGTTATCCCTTCAACTAACTTTGTGTGACCTTGTGATTCACTCTGGTGTTAGCAAAGCCTCCTGATCTTACCGATTATACAATGGACTTCTCAACTCCCTATCTCAGACACATATGTTGATTTAATTGCCTTGGAGAAGTTTACTCACAAAATCCTATTCCAAGGCACTAAATCCTAAGCTAGTTTGTGCACCCTAAAAATAAAATCGYGACGAATCAATTTTAGTTTAAAGCATACATTTTATTGGCCGTGGTTACTCAAAAAGGTATGGAAGTGAAACTCATGGTGTTATGACTCTGCCAGAAAATAAATATGGATATAATGCAAAGTTTATCTTTAACTTTTCAATGAATGATATGCTAATAAAAACAATGCAGTCTTCAATTTCAAATCTGCAATTCACAAGTAAAATACAATCTTTCACTAAATGTGCTAAGCTAATGATAAAAATTCAAAGACAAAAATGCCAACCAATGAAAAATGCCTATTTTTTTTGTTTGTATTTTCAATATTCTAAAAAGAAAATGCATGGACTAATAAGCAACTTGACATATGAATTCTACTGTGTATAAAAGAAGTAACTCAAGCAGAATACCAGAAAGCCAAGAAAACAACCCAAAAACCAAGGAAAAATTAAAAATAGAAAACAAAGAGAAAGACTACGCCCAAAAATTCAACTCCAAACAGGTTTCCTGTCATCCCAGATAATCTCAACAGACACTACAGAGACCTAAGAAGGCTCAACAATATTTAAATCCTACCCAGCAGTCACTCAACCAAGCAAACAAGCAAGGGGAAGTGGTATACGTGATTGTTCAGGAGAACACAGTGTATATACGCTTCTTGCAATGAGACAACAAGCGTGTATACATGACTATCAAGGAAAAAAGGGCGTATATGCTTTAAAAAAAGGCTAGGCAAGGGTAAAAGGATGAAAACTCAGACTCATAGTGAACAGGATCTGTCAAGCAGTGATACGACAAGAAACACAAAGGAAAAAGAGCAATGTAAGAAGAAAAAGTACTTCAAACCTTAGAAGGAATATCTCTCCCTAGTGGAGTCTCCATTTATGTTACAAGGGAAAAAACCTCTATGGCCAAGGGTAAACCACAACAGACAGGTATGACTGCAGAAATCAACTCAATTCCAACATATTCTATATAGACTAATGTGCAATACAAGAAAGAGGCCTACCTCGATCCAACGTTTGATGATGTTCCACCATTGAGCACTTTGACCCAAAGCTTTATACCTGCAAGAAGTTCTCAACAAACAAGCGAAGCAAGTATATAATGATGATATATAAGGGATTAGCACATCAGATAGCATAATCCATTAATAAACATTACAAACACACCCATGGATAATAATCATATATTTGCAAGATACGAATAGGACAGGAAAGGAGTATTTCTATTAATAATTGATCAGTAGAAGTGTTAACATTACAAACTTCCATGTCGACACAGTTCGAAACCAAGAAACCAAGAAACCAAGTTCATTCCAACTGGGTCTCCACCACTTCAATCCTCCACCAAAGGCAAGCTCATGAGAAAGAGGCAAAGAGGTCCTCTCAGCAATAGGGAAAGAGCTTGGGGGCTGAACACTGTGTTCAAACTTGAGGGAGAAAGGGATGCAGACTCAATATGAAGTAATTTCTCCAGAGTAACTTTTCTCTCAAAGTTGAATGCTTTCTCTTCTTTTCTATAGCTCGAAATTGTGCTCTTATAGCCTTCTGAATGCAACTGAAGGGCCGAGTCAGAATTTTTCCAGTATATGGAAGGCCAAGGATCAAAGATCTCTTGTCGTGACATGGAAACCCGACCTCATTTTTTATTTTTTGGCACAAATCCCGATATATGCGAGCTGTAATGGGAAACAAGCATATACGCATCTAGTATAGCAATTAGGGAGCGTATATGTGGAAAAATGTATCTTTTTAGCTCTAGATTTATCAAAAAGGGATGATAAGTCTGCATAGGGAAATGGAAAAAGGTCCTCTGTGCAAGATAGCAATAGTGAGGCAAATCTTCCTATAACACCTTTAGGAAAGAAGGGCATGTAATCTATAGAAGATGTCATGGAATTCAAAATTGAAGAGAAACATGAGGAAGAACATGAAGATTCCAAGAAAGAAATAAAAGTCAGAAAAACCAATTGAACCAGTTTGAATTCACTAGAAGCAGTCAAGCAGAAGGAATGGAAGGAAGTTGTGATGAAGAACAATGTATGTGATAAATTGTGAAAAATACTTAAGCATTGATAGATATAAGGAGAGACTCAGGGCTAGAGGGTTCTCACAGAAGGAGGGAGAATACTATGATAACAAATTGTTCCAATAACTAGACATACCTCTACCTGAGCCATTATATCTCCTCTAATATCCATGGGTTGGAGTTTACATCATATGAATGTAAACGTTGTTCTTTTCAACAGAGTAACTGAAGGAGAAGAATATATAACAACCTCAAGGTTTGGAGGTATACCAGAAAGAGACCCATATATGAAGAAAGAACAAGACCTTGCATGGATTCAAGCAACCTGGTGCAAAGCCTCTCATGTACAACAGAAGCATGGTGAAAACTTTCTATGACAAAGGAAGTGCATTGAAATGATTCTTTAGAAGTCCGAGATGAAGGATTACAAATCTATGGAAAGCTCCCATGATGACAAACCTAAAGAAGTTGAGAGACTCTGATCTAATAGACTTGTTTTTGTATTGAAAATTCATTGGCTCATTGATGTATTTGGAGAATACTCAGTCGAATTTTTCTTTGTGGGACGTTTGAGTTATGATATACAACTACATGGATTTATCAATTCAGATTGGACAGGGAGTGCAAATGACATAAAAAATGCTACTTGGATATGTTTCAGTTTGAGATTCTCCACAATGTCAAGGGCTAGAAGGAAACATAATTTTGTTGCTCTCAACACTGAAGAAGCAAATTATATTGTAGCTTGTGATTCTTTTACGAAAGCATAGTGGCTCCGTAAGTTGGTTTCTGGACTATTTGATCAGGTGTTGGATTCAACCGTGATATGTTGTGATAATCAAAGATGTGTTGATCTTTCATAGAATCTAATGTTCCATGACATGTCAAAGGACATTGAGATCGAGTATTATTTTCTCCATTATAGAGTCCAGAGGGGGGAATTGGTTCTCTAGTATATCTCCACAAATGAGCAGATAACATATATTTTGGTAAATCCTCTGTCCAATATGAAAATTTTGCGTACTTAAGGGATAAGTTAGTACTCATGGAGATGAATTTTTTATTGAAAAAGGAAGGGATTAATCCAAGGTTGGGAGGGAGCACTGATATGTTATTGATTCATGGGAAGTCAATTTCCATTTTGGAAAATGGTCTAGGTTGAGTAGTCACCTTCTAGTCTAGAAAGTGGCTCAAGATTTCTGATGAACAGGCATTATCCAGTTTGGAAAATGGTCTATATCGGATAGTCATTTTCATAATGAAAATGGTCCGGTAGATTGTTGATGTACCATAGACAATGATTCCCCTTATGGCCAGTGTGGGGGAATGATCTAGGACAATCATTATTCTTCACAGTCACTTTGAGTAGTGGTTAATCATAATGGTCCTCCTCTTCGAGATGTCATTCTTTCGAGTTTCACAGTTGTAAGCAATTTTTAAGAATGGTCTATTATAGGAGGTTGGTGTAGGACAAGAATTTCCATTAGGAAATGATCCAGAGAGTCATTCCCTAGGGAAGACTCATTCTATCCTAGTTGGACTGTGATTAGTGCCAGAATAATGGCCCAGTTAGGTGAATGGTCCAGGTTCAGTAATCGGGGACATGCATTCCCTAGGGAAAACTCATTCTCTCTAGGTTTCACTGTGATTAGTGGTAGATGAATGGCCCGGTTAGGTGAATGGTCTGGGATTAGAAATTAGGGACAATTATTATTCTATGCTTGGGAATAATAGTCTAGATATCCCATTGTTGATGTTTTTACTTTTCAAGGGAAGATGATCTTCTAGATCTCACATATGTGAGTGGAGGAATAGCCCATATCACTCAGTTTGTAGCTTGATATTGTTTATGCAGGTTGATATCATATGATATGATTTTTGTGGAGAATGTATGTCTCTGGACAGTAGCCTCACAATTCCTTTCCTTGCCTTTCCATGCCTTGCCTTGCCTTGCCTTGCCTTGCCTTGCCTTTCCTTGCCTTTCCATTCCATGCCTTGACTTTCCTTTCCTTTCCAGGCCTTCACATTCCATGCCTTTTCATTCCATACCTTCACTTTCCATGCCTTCACTTGTCATTCCATGTCTAGCCTAACAAGGTGTTAAATTGTCAAACATATGTAATAAGAAATGAGAAAAAACCTAGTGTCGAATATACTCCAACACATGGTTTTTTTGTTCACATAATGACAACAAAGGGCCCCCACTAGCTGAAACGTGGTGCTCCATATCCAATTCAACTGGAATTTCTTTCATCTGCATCCCGTTTTTAGTGTTATCGTGAGTTGCAACTCGCCTCCTCAATCCATTCAATGACATCTAACCAATTTGGTTCGGGGGCATAAAATCCAAACCGAGCATTGTAACAGAGTTTTGTAAGCTCCCACAAGTATTTTTGGACAAGGCCCACATGAATACACTACCCACAAAATCCCCACACAGTGCTCTTGAAAATCAACCTCCTCTTTAAAAATTTCACTATGCCTCATTGAGAAAAATGATTTTATGATCGATGGAATGAAAAATGGAGGGGCCCCACTAGTTGAAAACATGTTCTTTGAATCCAATGCAATTGAAATTTCATTTGTGCGAGTTGCAAGTTGAGTTTTATCGTGAATTGCAACTCGCCTCCTTAATCCAACCAGGGACATGTTGCCAATTTTGTCCGAGGGCATAAAATCCAAACCAAGTAGCATGACATAGTTTCGTAAGCTACTGCAAGTTTGTATGTCTAAGACCCATGTTACTACACTACCCACAAATACCACACAGTTTTCCTTAAAATCGACCTCCTCTTCATAAATTGCACTATGCCTCATTGAGAAAAACACTAGTGCCAAAGATACTCCAACAAGCAGTTTTTCGGTCGACAGAATGACAACAGACGGGCCCCACTAGCTGAAACCTAGTGCTTTGGATCCAATGCAACTGATGGTTCATCCATCTGTGTCTCAGTTTGATTTTTATTGCGAGTTTCAACTCACCTCCTCAATTCATTCAGGGATATGTGGCCAATTTGGTCCAGGGGAATAAAATCCAAACCTAGCAGCATAACAAAGTTCTGTAAGCTCTCGAAAGTCTATTTTTCCAAGGCCCACACAAATACGCTATCCACAAATGGCCCACACTGTGTTCTTGAAAATTGACCTCCTCTTCAGAAATTGTATTATGCCTCATTGAGAAAACCCTAGTGTCGAAGATACTCCAACAAATGGTTTTTTGGTCGACATAATGATAAAGGAGGGGTCCCACTAGCTAAAACCCGGTCCTCCAGATCCAATGGAACTAACGGTTCGTCCATCCGAGTGTTGGGTTGATTTTTATTGTGAGTTGCAACTTGCATCCTCAATCCATTCAGGGACATGTGGAAAATTTGGTCCGGGGGCATAAAATCCAAACTGAGCAGTACAACGAAGTTTCGTAAGCTCCCACAAGTTTGTTTTTCTAAGGCCCACATGCTTACACTACCCACAAACGCCCCACAAATTGTTCTTTAAAATTGACCTGTTCTTCAAAAATTGCACTATGCCTCATTTAGTAATACCCTTGTGTTGGAGATACTCCAACAAATGGTTTTCTGGTCGACAAAATGACAATAGAAGGGCCCCACTAGATGAAACTCGGTGTTATGGATCCAATGCAATTGATGGTTTTCACATATGAATCTCGGTTTGAGTTTTATAGCGAGTTGCAACTCACCTCCTCAAGCCATTCATGGACATGTTGGTATGGAAATGAAAGGATAGTCAAGGAAATGCAAGGAAAGGCAAAGCAATTCAAGGTGAGGCAATCGAAGGAAATACATGACAAGGCTAAGCATGGCATGACATTGCAAGGAAAGGAAATGTCTATATCTAATTCAAGGTGTACATGTAGGTATAGGTCTAGGTATATCCTATTATTTATGATAATCCATGTTTGACAACTATGAATATACCTTAGATATATGAATAAAGAGAGCTTATGTTATGACATTGAAATTTTCATGCAAGTATTTTCATCTAAGATATATGGGATAACACGTTGTAGAATTACATGCTTAATGAATCCTTTGATTCTGATTTTTACATATTAAACTTGTTCAATTAGTACAAGCATTATTTACATATTAAACTTGTTCATTTAGGAAAGGCATGGCAAGGAAAGGAATGGAAAGTGAAGGAAAGGCAAGGCAAGGCATGACATGGATAGGCAAGGCATGGCATGGAAAGGAAAGGAAATTAATGACATGGAAAGGAAAGGCATGGAATGACAAGGCAAGGCATGTCGTGCCATGATAAGTGAAGGAAATGCAAGGCATGGCATGATATGGAAAGCCAAGGCATGGGAAGGCATGACATGGAAAGTGAATCCAAGACAATGTATGACATGGCATGGAAAGGCAAGGCATGGAAAGTGAAGGTAAGGCAAGGAATGGCATGGAAAGGCAAGGCATGGCATGGCAAGGCAAGGCATGACATACCTTGCCTTCACTTGCTTTTCCTTCACTTGTTGTTCCTTTCCTTGCGTACCTTGCATACCTTGCCTTCACTTGCTTTTCCTTCACTTGTTGTTCCTTAACTTGCGTACCTTGCATACCTTGCCTTCAATTTCCTTTCCTTTCATTTCCTTCACTTTCCTTTCCTTTCAAGGCATACCACACCATACCATACCATCGAAAGGCAAGGCAAGGCAAGGAATTCCATACCATACCATACCATACCATGGAAAGGAAAGGCAAGGAAAGGCATACCATACAATACCATACCATACCATGGCTTGGCAAAGCAAGGCAAGGCATACTATACCATACCATACCATACCATGACAAGGCAAGACATGACATACCATACCATACTATACCATACCATATCATGGCTTGGCAAGGAAAATAAAGGAAAGGCATACCATAGAATACCATACCATGCCAAGGCAAGGCAAGGCATACCATACCATACCATACCATGGCTTGGCGAGGCAAGGAAAGACATACCATACCATACTATACCATGGAAAGGAAAGAAAAGTCATACCATACCATGCCATACCTATTACCATACCATGGAAAGGAAAGGAAAGGCATGCAAAGGCAAGGCATGACATTGCATGGCATGGGATGGAAAAGAATAACATTGTCATGGCAATGGCATGGCATAGCAAGGCATGGCATGGAAAGGAAAGGCATGGCATGGAAAGTCATGGCATGGAAAGGAAAGTCATGACATGGAATAGAAAGTCATGGCATGGTAAGTGAAGGCAATGAAAGTCATGGCATGGAATATTGTGGGACCCTACTGCCCACAAAATCACCATTAACGAGGATGTAATATTTGATGAATCAACATTTATAAAATCATATGTAGATGTTGAAATGAAATAGGCATAGGTACCACAAACTCAATAAATCCAGTTTGAGACTTGTTCGTCTACAAAAGAATATGAGCATGAAGAGGCTCATGAAGAGGTTCATGAGGATGTTCATGAAGATGCTCCTGCAGATGAAAATGTGGATGCAGATAATAATCTGGAAAATGTGGATATACCACAATCTCCTCTGAGGAGATCTACAAGGGTCAGGAATCCTCTTGGAAGGTATGGTGATTTTGTTTCATCTGTTTCTTTGGTTACTAATAATCAAGAGCCTACTTTCTATCAGGAAGCAATGGAGGTGTCTCATAGTACAAAATGGAAAGAAGAAATGAAAGAGGAAAGGGATGCCTTAGAAAGGAATGAAACATGGGACTTGGTAGAACTCCCAAAAGACAAGAAAATTGTAGGTTGCAAGTGGGTATATAAAGTAAAAATAGGTGTTGATGATAAGGTTGAGAGGTACAAAGAAATATTGGTGGAAAAATTTTATTCGTAGAAGGAAGGTATTGATTTCCATGAAATATTTTCACCAGTAGTTAAACTTGTTTCAATTCGGGTTGTATTGGCACTAGTTTCTTTATTTAATATGGGATTAGAGAATCTAGATGTTAAACCAACATTTTTACATGGATATTTAGATGAGGAAATATACATGGAACAACCAGCAGGGTTTGTTCAGGATCGCAGAAAAAGATTTGTTTGCAAACTCAAGAAGTCATTGTATGGCCCGAGGCAGACTCCTAGGAAATGATATAAGAAGTTTGACTCTTTCATGGTGATCCATAATTATACATGGAGTGACTGTGATCATTGTGTTTATTTCAAAATGTTGGATAATGGCATATTCATTATTTTGACTTGGTACATGTTGACGATATGCTTGTAGCAAGCCAGAGCATGGAAAAGATCAACATTTTAAAGGATTAGATGGCTAGGGGGTTTGATACAAAGGATCTAGGAGAAACAAAACAAATCTTGGGCACAAAGATACATGAAGACATAAAAAATGGTAATCTCTGGTTATCGCAACATAAGTATGTGGAGAAAATACTTATGAGGTTCAGTATAAACAATGTGAAACCAATTTCAATCCCTTTGGCTTCTCATTTTAAGATTTCTTCAATTTTATGTCCTAGTACAGATGGAGAAAAGGATAATATGTCTCATGTATTGTACGCTAATGCAGTAGGGATTCTAATGTATGCGATGGTTAGTTGCATACGAAACATTTCACATGCAGTGGGTGTTTTCAGTCAGTACATGGCAAATCTAGGAAAAGAACATTGGGAAGCAATGAAATGGGTGCTTTGATATTTGAAAGGAACAAGTAATTATTGTATCACCTATAACAGTGGTAGTGATTTAGTCTGCGGAAATGTCGATTCATATTTTGCAGGTGACTTAGACAAGAGGAGATCAACTTCAGGACATGTCTTTACTCTTGCAGGTGGGGCTATTATTTGGATGTCAAAGCTTCAGAATATTGTTGCTTTATCCACTATAGAGGCAGAATATGTAGTTTCTTCACATGCTTGAAAAGAAGCAATCTTGTAAAAATGTTTACTAGGTGAGTTTGGAAGGATGCAAGACAAGTTAAAATTGTTCTGTGATATTCAAAGCCCAATTCATTTGGCTAAAATTCCAGCTTATCATAGTAAGAAAAAACATATTCCTATTAAATACCATTTTGTAAGACAAGTTGTTGATGAAAGAGGAGTGTCTCTGGAAAAGGTCCATACAAAAGAAAATTGTGTAGACATGTTCACAAAACCAGTATTGTTAGAAAAGTTGTGATGGTGTTTGTCTTCTCTTGGCTTGTAGAAGAGGTGATGAATAAAACTGGGCATGATATTCAGGTAAATTGTTGTCAAGATGGATATTTTTGAACAATGCAAACGAATTTCCCAAGATAGAATGTGAGCGGTTTCAGATCCTAACATTTACCCTTTAGTTGAGACAAATGAACTAAACATAGATGTTAGGTTAGAGGCGCATTTATTGTATCTAATTGTTGTAAGCCATATAGATTGATAGATACGCAGGTTTGAAGGGTTGGAATGATGTACATGTGGATTGTTGTAATTCTCCCTTCAACATAATAAACCGAATTTTATTGCCCCGTGGATGTTTCCTTTGTGAAATGTTTTACCACGTAAATCTGGTGTTCATTCTTGTGTGATTTCATTTGTCTTTATATTGTTTATTTGCTGCTAATTAAATCTATGTGATTTAAGCTTCCATTGTACTACATCACCTACATAAAGTATAGATCCCTTCATAGATAGGAAAGAAATATGAAAACGAATATAAGAATGAAGAAAAAAATATTGTTTCTTTAAGTCCACCACTAAACCATTATGAGGAAGAAGAAATATCTCATTCCATTTTAAGTAGCCAAGTCAAACATTCACATGCATAGAGTAAATATTTTGTAAACTTTAGCTCAAGGAAAGGGTTACCAAACATAATTATAAAAAATTGAATATCTTGGTATGTTTTGGATATATTTTTAGAGGTCAGAGGGCAACAATGTTTGTAGAAATTTACAATTGTTCTTTTAGTTAAGGTGGTGTGTTGTGAGTTCTTGAGGCGGTGATAAATCAACAATATCTTATGATAAAAATAATGGGAAATATAAAATAGATAAATCAATAATACCTTATGATAAATTAGTTTGGGAAATATAAAATACGTAAATCGATAAAATAACCTTATGATAAATTAGTTTGGAAAATATAAAATAGGTAAATCAATAAAATCTTATAATAAAAGATAATATGAAGAAATCCCAATTTGAACACTGAAAATTTTAATTAGTTAAAAATCACAGCTAAGACAGTGGTGAGTAGTTGTTGGATAGCTCCAAACAAGCCTGCTTGAAGCGTTGCTGGCGCTCCGTTGGCAGAGACAATTAGAGATGCGTGTGTATATATGTTAGGTTAAAAGTGAGCATTGCTTTTTTAGAATACTGAATTTCTAAGATGGAAAACCTGAGATTCCTTCCCCTCCTAAAGGCTCTTCAGAGTGTCCAACGCAATGTAGATACTAATATTCGGCAGTGTTGTCGTTATAGAATATTTGTTCATTTGATGTCGATTCTCTTTAGGTTAGGTTCGACATTCGAGAGATGAATGGTATCCGATTTTTTGGATGGGAAATAAATGTTAATATGTTATGTTATTATTTTATATTGTTTGAAAAATAAATGTTAATATATTATGTATTTTTTTTTTGTTAATGGGATAAAGAGTTTAATTTTTTTTTATCAAATAAAATATTTAAATAACTATATTAAGGAAATAAATTATTATTTTATATTATTAACTTTTTTTTTTTTTTATAGATGTATCAAAGGTAACTTTTACTCAACAGATCCTTCATCCTTATACAACGACCACAAGGTCGCAAATTCAAATAGCAAAGCCTTTTCCCGTTGTTCTGCCTCAAGGCACGGGTCATGTACTCAGTCCAGAGTTTTGATAGTCATAGGAGAACCGTACATCCCATTTTTTTTAAGAGGATAACCAATTCCAATAAAAACTTCTTGTTCTAGATGTTTTTTTTTTTTATTACATTGGATGAAGTACTCGAATGAAAATAAATCTGAGGGATCATGTACATAAGTGCTATTTCATGAAAGGATGAGACCATAATTTGAAATATAGTCAATTAAAATGCTTCATTAGTTTCAATAGAGGGAATTGTGCTTTCCGATAAGGAAAATTATCAGGGGTGGCTCAGAAAAATAAAAAATACTCCTAATTTTAATGATATGTGGGATGATATTTGTGAAACCAAAGATGGAAACATAGATAATAGTGAGTTAAAGGAACCTACATACGATAAGAAACTTGCAATCTAGAAAATTAAAGACAAAAATGCTTATGCTCTAATTGTTCTCTGAAGAGGTAAGCATGCATATAATTTCCTATAAAACTTTTTTTTCTGCGTTAAAGAAACTTAAATATCTTTATGATTGTCATTCAAAACTTGAAATTATCTAACTATTAATGAAGTTATTCAATTTAGAGATGAAGGATAATTATCCAATGAAGCTAGCCACTGAAATCAGAGCTCTCTATCATGATATTGTAGCCACTAATGTAAAGGTTGATTTACAGCTCACTACTTTTATTAAAGATCTTTACCCTACCTATTCACACTATCTTGAATCTCTTCAAGCTAGTGAAAAAGTGAAAGATGTGACCTTTGATAAACTTGTAGAGAAAATTGCAGAGAGAGAAAAATACTTTGGGAAGAAGGAGTCACTTCCCAATGATGATACTCTATGTCTTGCACAACAAGGACAAACGTTCAATGATGACACTGCTAGACATGACACTAGCAACAAAGGTCATGGAAAAAATAGTTTAGAGGTAGGGGGTAAAAAATATCAAGGTGACAGAGAATATTATCGACAACACTAACAACATAGAGACAAGCAATCTATACAGTGTTATAGATATGGAAAAGCGGGTCATACTTCCAATAATTGTAAAACTCTTGGGAAAATATTTGTGACAAGAAAGATAAAACAAACTAAAAAGATAACTAACCACCAAACAAAGGTAACCCTCTGGAATCTGCACATTATGTTGTAGCACATTGTAATCTTGGCATTGAAGAAGTTTTTAGTATTTCATTTTCTTCTTGGAAGACACGTGGTTGTTAGATACTGAAGCCACATGCCATATGACATTTAGAAAATACTTCTTTGAGACATTTAGTGATCAAATTACCAGGATTTGTTGATTATATATTTCATGATCTTATTTATCTTCCCCAGTTAAAGAGAAATTTAATATCCCTTGTCCATATAAGATAGCAAGGTCATTCAATACATGTGTTTTATGGGATCATTAAGATTAGAAGATCTTCTGATCATGTGTTTGTCATGATAGGAGTGGAGGATGACAAGCTTTTAAAACTGAAAGGTACATCTTCTAATGCAAAGAATTATGCAAATTTGGCTCAACAAAGTGGTAATTTGTCTTCCATCTTGTTATGGCATGCTCAATTTGGTCACATTAATTATGATAGTCTCATATTTATGAAGAAGAAAGAAATTCAAGGGCTTCCTACAATTCCAAGATAACTTTCTTAATGTGATGTTTGTATTTTAGGAAAGCACCGTAAACAACCCTTTTATGATTATATGTCTCTAGATTTTAGAAAGATCGGCCTTAGTCATTCAAATTTGTGTGGACCCATGCTCATTCCATAAGAAAATGGAAATAAATATCTAATGACTTCTATTGATGACTATACAAAGATGTGTTGGGTTTATTTATTAAAATAAAAAACTCAAGCTTTTGATACATTCAAAAAATTTCATATGTGGATTAAAAATGAAACTCAACTCAATATTGGAACCCTTAGAACTGATAATGGTGGAGAATACACATCTAAGGATTTTGAAAAATCTTTGCACAACAATGGTATTAAACATTGAACCATTTTTCCTTATAATCCACAACAAAATGGTGTGGCAGAACATATGAATAGGACTTTGTTGAATATGATCAGATCAATGATGTTTTTTTAAGAATGTTAAATTAATGTTTTGGGGAGAGGCAGTTCTTTTTGTTGTATGTGGCTCAAGAATAGAAGTTCTTCAGTTTCACTTCACCACAAATATCCTTATGAAATGAGGCATGACCATATTCCCATTATCAACCATTTAATAATTTTTGGCTCCACCTGTTATTCTTTGATTCTTGAACAAAAAATAAATAAATTGGACGCAAGAGGTAGAAAGTGTATTTTTATGGGATATTCTAATACTTCAAAATCTTATAGATTGCATGATGACAAAAACATAAAGTTTATTGTTTCTAGATATGTTATATTTCTTGAATTTGACAAATATGCACTCATCGTTGAAAACGAACTTGCTCATCTTGATAGATTTCACTCTAAAAAATTCTATCATGAATGGGATAATGAACTTCCAAATCTTGAAGGGGGGTTCATGTTCTAGATCAATTTTTGGAATTTCCTTCATCTTATTTTGATTCTCCATTAGAGAATGAGGATACTTTGAATGACAACATAGATTCTGAAGAATCAAAACCAACTCTTGGAGAACCTGTTCTTCAACCTATTTCAAAGACTCTTGAAATTGAGCAATCATCGCAACAATCAATACATAGATGAAAATGGATCAGGACATTTCCAAGAAGGTATGATGAATTTTTCAGACCTGTTTCTCATACAAATGAATTTGGAAAAATAGATACAAGAGTTTTTGTGAGACAAAATGAAGAAAATGAAGGGGATGTTACTTCAAGATCAGGTAACAATTCCTATAGTTCTTATAATTGTGAATTAAACTTATTTGGTGTTGATGAACCCACTTCCTTTTAAGAAGCAACAACCAGTGAAGCATGGATAAGTGCAATGTAGAGTGAGTATGATGCTCTCATAAAAAAATGATATGGGAGGTTGGTGAACCCTCCATTCATAATCAAACATATTGGCTACAAGTGGGTATATAATAACAAGTATAAAGCTAATGGCTCACTTGATAAACAAAAAACAAGACTTGTAGCAAAACGATATGCTCGTAAAGAAGGTGTCAAATGCACATAAACGTTTTCTCCTACAACAAAATGGGGCACTATTTGAACTTGGTTTTCTTTAGCAGCACATAAAGGTTGGAAAATACATCATATGGATGTTAATAATTCCTTCTTGAATGGAGACTTGAAAGAATATGTTTATATGACTCAACCTAAAGGTTTTACTATCAAAGGTCAGGAGCAGAAGGTATGTAAATTAGTAAAATATTTGTATGGATTGAAGCAAACACCACGATCATGGTATGAAAAAATAACTGAGCACCTTCTGAAATTGAACTACAAGCATTTCAATCTAGATGATGCAACTATGTTTGTGAAGAAAGTTGGTAAATCAGTTGTTTATGTTGATGATTTTCTAATCACTGGAAATAATGATGATTATATAACATCTATTAAGAAAGAGATGAAAAAGATTTTTGATATTACTGATTTGGGCTTGCTTCATTATTACTTAGGAATTGAAGTCACTCAAAACCCTAATTTCATTTTAATTTCTCAGAAGAAATACATTGGAGAGTCATTGTGTATATTTGGGATGCAAGACTATAATTTTGTTTCTACTCCAATGGAACAAAATTTGAAGATTTCTTCCAATGAAAGAAATGCTTTTGAATATGCAACCAAGTACAAACAACTTGTTGGAATTTTGATTTATCTCACTACTACTCATCCTGATATTACCTTTTCAATAGGAATTATTTCCAGATTTATACATCAACCCTGTGAAGGACACAGGGAAACAACAAAATGAGTGCTCAAATATTTAAAAGGAACTCAAACTTTTTTTCTAAAATACTCAAAGGTACCAGAATTCCATTATATTGGATATTTTGATTCTGACTTTGATGGAGACAAAGAACATGGGGTATCTACTTTAGGTTATTTGATGTGTATTGGATCAACGACTGTCACTTGGAGATCAAGGAAACAATCAGTTCTTGCTAATTCTATGTAATACCCATGTTTCCCCCAACTTTAAATTAATCATTACTGATGATTATTGTGCTATGGCATGTGAACATTGTAAATGTATTCTTGTTTAGATTTCCAACAACTGACTGTGGGGGTGAATCCTTGAAGTATCGACCATGATATCACTAGAGGAAAGAGTGAGGAAATTGTAGAGAGGGTTCATTATGTCAAAATGACCCAATTGTCCTTGCTGAAATAATAAGCCTCATATTGATACCAAGGAAAAATCAGTTAATAAGAAAATGACTAGTGGTTGAACAATCAACTACCCCATTGAATGGAAGCATGGAGGGTCTGGCTGAGAAGATAGAAAATTATCAGCCAAAAGTACGACATAGTACAGTCTTCCTGTAGATCTAGATTGACCCGAGTTCCTTCTAGTAGAAGAAATAGGATAGGTCTATAACCTTCTTGCAGAGGGGAAAAGCACCTGAGAAAGAAGAAGAGATAGAAAAATGGGTTAGAGGATGATTCAGAAAGAAGAAGATCATCCGAGGCTCTCCAATTAAGAAGAAGAACTGAAATATTAAGTTGTTCTGGTTATAATAGAGAACCAGAGGAGGAATTTGGTCTCTGAGGAAGAGAATTTCTAAAATGAATGCATGAGTGCATGCAATAAAAATATCATATAACTCATGGAATAGTTCTAAACTAGAGCAAAAGAGGGTTGCGGACTTGGTTCTGGCTAGAAGGAAACCAGTGCTGGAAGTTGAGGGTGTTGAGGGATAGTGTAGTTGTGAAGGGACTCCCTTGCATAGAGGAAATCCATTTGGGAAGGCATCTAATAAACCCCGTGGAGGTCCTGAGCTCAATGAGGAAGAAGGGATACTTCTATTTCTTCCAAAGAGGTGGAGGAGAGTAACCTCCCTGATACCTTTCTTGAATTTTGAAAGAGAACCCATAAAACCCGAAAGGAGCTAAGAGGGTCGCGAGCTTGATGTGGGGGAAGCATCTGATAAACCTCAAAGAGGTTGTGACAAAGAGAGTATTTCTCAGAGATGAAGGGAAAGATCTTGATGTTGAGGAAGCATTTGATAAACCTCAAAGAGGTTGTGACAAAGAGAGGATCTCTGAGAATTTGCAGAAGACCTAAGGAACACATGGAAGTTTCCTTAGTGATATCATGGCTTGGCATGAGGGTGGATAGAGTGTTAAGGGTGAACTCCTATGAGCCTATGGTTGGGTGGAAAGGGGAATACCCACATTCATTTGGTCGACTATCAACTATAATAGATAAGTATTTTGTACCCTGCGTAATTGAACTGTAATTTAAGGTTGATTTTCCTGTGAATGTTTCAGGTATCTGCATGCTTGTTTGATGAATAAACTAGTTTTTATATTGCATGTTTGTGTATTTAAGCAAGTAAGGAACTATATGGTTTGAACATGATTTATACACATGAATGCTTGAGCCTCTTGTTTTGGCTCAAATTAAAGGAAATAAACTGTGATTTTTGTGACCATAGGCACAATTTCATGTATTCATATCTATACTCCAGTTGTATTGGATTTCCTAGAAACAAAAAGGATATGGAGTCATATGAAATAAATGACGCCACCTAACTTGAATGAAATTGGGAAGGAGACCAAGAAATTCTGGTAAAAACCCAAAGGAGGGATCTGGGACAATCCCTGAGATGTGAAGCTGAATTTGGGTTGTTAACCAAAGGAATACCTTGGAAGAACCCTAAAAAAACATCCAAGTCTTGATTTTTGGAATTTTGTCCCATGGAAACTCATTGTTTTGAGATAAGATGAATCGAAGCCGTTGAAATGGAATTTCGAATAAATCTCAACCCTTCATTGGAGGGTGTGGTTTCTGAATGAATGAATGTGAGGGTTCTAGAGGACCCTAAAGGAAGGTCTGGATCGTCAATCAGAACTAGAGTGAGATCGTATCCTAGCCTTCAATCACAGGACACATTTCAGGGTAAGTTGTGGATCTGGAGGAGTTGTACTCCGAAGGAGGAGACTCTGAGGGAATATCTGGACCGTTAATTGGGAAATGGCCAGGATTAACCTCTGCCATGGATCTCTATGGTCTCACTTAAGTGAGATTAGAAGGAGAGGGGACGTCAGTATGATTTTTCATGCTTAAATTGAACGTTGATGTGTCCATAGGTTGATAGGTGTCCAACCATGAATGGAAATAGGTAATTGGCTGGTGGGTCAAGCATGATCCCTTTGGGTGAATTTGGTCTCAGACATTTGTCTTAACTTTGGCCTTCGGATCAAAAGGCTGAAATATATCAACCGTTAATCATGGAAGATCCATAGGAGTATTCCATAGTTAGGCTAGGATGAGACTCTGAATTTACCAGAGTTGTCGATCTATCAGGGAAGAATTCAGAGTGATGAGGACCGACCATCACAGTGGGACATTCAGAGTGATTTGATTCATTGGGTGGAAAATAATATGAAGGAAATACCCAGAGGAGCAATCTTGATCATCCATTGGACCCATTTAAAAGTAATCCTAATCGTAAATTTTGGTGTTCCTTAGAGATGAAGCCAGGATGAAAACGACACCATGATGACATAGATGATGTCACTCCACCAATGCCTAGAGGACAGGTGTCATCACCCGAAGAGACGTGTTGAGTACATCCATGGGGCCATGCATATCATGTTGAGTACACATGGATATTCATGTGTCGAGCAGTGGTGATGGCGCAAGTAGTGGTATCGTGGCATAATAAAGAGATGACAATGACAATGACATGATATATGTTCCATGCATCTTTCCATCATGTTTTGGGTTGATAGGTGTCTCCTTAGGAGTGGCCTAATACTGAAACCAAAGGAACTTCGAGCGAGGGTTGTGACCATTGATCCACTCAAACAGGGAGAGATCCAAGAGGAGATCTTGACCTTCCTTTAGGGGAGGTTGTTCAAAGTGATCACACAACAAGAAAAGGATTAACTGTGATGAAAAACCCCGAAGAATAAACCTTGACCGTTGATCTACCAAGGTGAGAGATTTCGATAACAATTTGGACCATCAACCTTTAGTGAAAAACCTAAGCTAAGAGATGAAGGGTTGACGTCATGAATGATGTAACACGATGACGAGGAAACTACAGTGTCCTTAGGACAACATATCTCAATCATCAATTGGTTGAGAAGTTGATACTGGTACAACTGGTCAGGAGAACCTTAGACCACGAAATAAATCTCACCAATGATCTAGAAAACCATAAGAACCTCTACACCGTCCATCATAGAAATACGTTGGAGGTAGAGGGAGGAATATTGTTCGATAACCCGGTCTCAGAGCAACAAAAATACCTTACCCTTTTTAACATTGAATGAACCAAATCGATGGGGAATATTCCTCAATGTCATAACTATCAGAGGTAAAATATGAGTGAATCCGAGGAAGGCCCGAACACTGATAATTGTAAGCTTACGTGGATGAAAGTTTCACATCGGAAAGTAAGGCGAGTGCCACATCGCTGTTTTTTTGGTGCCACATCAGATGGAATAAGATACGAGGTTCCACATGGCAATAGGATATATGTTAACAATGAAAAACTCGAGAACTTTGGAAGGCCATAACTTCCAATCCAAAGATCAGATTTGAGCATGGTAATAGTCATTGGAAATATCTTGACAAGAGAAGCCGATGGATACCTCAGGAAGAGGCTTTGATATGGTTGATGGAAAGAGAAAAATTAATACCCCATCCCTTAAAAGGCTACTTAGGGGTTGGGTGTGTGTCAGAGTGGTATCAGAGAAGGATACAACACTAGGCCTGGATGGGCCAGATATTAGTCATAGGACTGGTATATAATAATTGAGAGAAGCCTATTGAAAGTTGTTTCTGCCTTTAAAGGATTATTATTTACCTACATAAGTTCCTTGAGGAGAAGGATTCATATTAAAATTCAATTGGGATCTTACCCAACGAGATTGAATCATGCTAGACTGTGGCAGAATAAGCCTACCATTATTTTGGGAAATGATAGCCAATCCTACAAAAGTGGGATTATGTCAAGGGGCATTAATAATAAAACTTTGATGCAAATGGCATAAAGTTAATTTAAGGAATACTTGAGTCCATAGGGAGAATGGACTGATTAGGTGGCAGAAATTTCCTAAAAAGTTGGCTTATGAATCCTATGTTATTTAAAAGTGTTGATTAAATGAAGGATTTGGAATTAGTAGTACAATACTCCATGTATAGAAACCTTATGGAAGTAGGTGAGATCAGCCTACTTGACCTGTCATAACTTATAAAAATAAAACAAAAAAAATCTATTAGGGTAATCCCTCGTTGTAAAATAAAAAGAATTCATGTGGACTAAGAATTAACCTCATGGAAGAAGTGAAATGACATGGGAAAGTTCAAAATATCATGGTTGTCCTAAATCAATGTAAATCCGTATTAAGTAAGGGTAGGTATATGCATTAAAATGCAAGAGGTAAGTAAGTGGAACCCGTCTGCACTGCAGACACGGGTACAATGCTTGGTGCATGAAGATATGCTAGAATGCATATCGCAAAGATAGAGCATGCATATAACATGCATATATACTTATTATAGTCTATCATTGGATGCAAAATATGGTGATTCCATAGATCATATGGTCAGTTATGATATGACTATGGAAACATAAGTAAAACTTTGATGAGGTTGAGTACATAGTGCCTTATGAGGATAAGGTAGAAGGATTAATGAAATGTTGATCCTAAATGTAGTAAAGGAAGTGCCAGGGAATTTCTAGATGACCAATGGGTCAATTTTACATCCAAAGGTGGATGGTATCCATATAAGGTATGTCTTGGTATACTTAAATCCTAGTGAGGGGGAATCTAGAAAAGGATTCCATTGACCAAAATCTCTATTAATCAAGACTAGTTGGAAGCTAGATTGGTTGTTTTGTTACCTTAGGCATGGTTAAAATTTCCCACACTGTATTGATTAGATGTGAAATGATTTTATAGAAGTTGAGGCAATATTTTTTCTTTCTAGTTGTTATCGTGTAGAAAGGGAAACCTAGTTATGATTATGTTTATTAAACTTGCCATGTGGATATCAGGTGAATGACTACAAGGTCTCAACAAAGAGGGAAGCTCGATGCTAAGTATCTCTATGAGACTTGTCATAAAATTGGTTGTAATATCCTTGGGAGAAGGATATGGAAGTATGATATGTCCATGTGTATGAATGGCATGGAAAAGCTGCAATAAATGACCTTGTATGAATTTTTAGCTATGTTTGTATATGCTCAAGTGCATGGATTTAATCCATTGTAAGGTCACTAGATATGAAGACTAATATTAAGACAAAATAGATATGAATGAATGGTATTAAATGTTCAAGTGATGTACATGTATGATGTTTGACTGTATGTATACTAAAGGCACAATGTGACTGCATGAATGAGTGAAATGTAAGGCTAGAATTGCACTTTCCAAGATTGAATGAATACCATGGATGCATGGATGAATCTATTATCAAGAGTCTTGAAAATTTTGTTTTGAATGATAAGCTTGAGGGGAATTGTTAGGGACATAACCTAACTAACCCCTCAACTAGGTAGAACAATATATTTCCATGTAATAAAGGTCAATATTAATAAGGCCTAGCAATAAGGAGGAATAAGTCAATTGTAAGAAGACGTAATAGAAGATTTCACTTCTAGAAGGTTCTTCCTCTATATTTCTATTTTGGATAGATAGATTTAGTATAAATAAGAGTAGAGGGTATGGGAATTTTTGTCTTGGAAAATTATTGAAATAGAGCTATCCTCTACTCGAGGTTGCCCCCTCGAAGAGACAAGTAAACATTGTTTCCTATCAATAAAGGTATAATTCCGGTGTTATGGTTCCATATAATTTGTTGTTCTATTGTTATGTATGAAATATTCTTGTATTATGTTTATATCTCGGTATTATTCTCTACATTATTTCTCTATTCCGCTAATATAATAGATCTGGTACCTTACAAGTGGTATCAGAGCACTTTCCTCGGAAAAGAATTATGGGTTAATTTGTTTTAGGGTAGAGATGTATTATGGCACATTAAAGCTACAGAGATCTATTGTTACATGCATAAACCCATGGTCGAGGATTAATACACACAGGAAATACAAGAGGTACTCAAGCGCACATTTGTTGGTCACCCTTGTAACCCATATTGTGTTAAGGTCCTAATCCGCACATAGGTAGATCAATGTATTCGGATGTAATAAGACCTTTCAATAAAATAGAATAAGGCGTATGTAAGAAGACCTAATAGAAGCTTTCGCTTCTAGAAGGATCTTCCTCTAGATGCTTCTCTTAATAGACACATTTAGTATA
>JZKD02S1613836.1:136761-171243 GCA_000966675.3 Picea glauca
CCTCGGACCACAAAGGACTCAATCCTACCCTAGAATCCCTGAAACAAGAAAAAAGGTAGATGCAGGCCATCACACCTCTCCTTGGCACAATCCCGTGCACTGCTAGACACAGCCAAATGCTAACAAAAATCCCTCCTTAGGGCCCTTAGGGAAAAACAATCCCCTGCTGGGACTCCCCCATGAAGTCCCTTTCCTACAATTATCCGGGCTTAACGAGCCCCTGCAAAAAATACTCACCAAAAAGGTTGGTGACTTTACACCAACCAAATGTTATTTTCCTCCAAGAAACTCTTGCAGACAAACGCACAACCACACAATCCCTCTTGAGCCTCTTTCTAGGTTAGTCTTTCCTGGGATTGGATGCTCATGGCAGATCGAGAGGCCTGGTCATTGGATGGCTCTCTTGGAAATAAAGATCCTAAAATCATGGGCCTCGGATTCGTATCTGGGACTCAAAGTAATAGTCGAAGGACTGGGGATGACTCTCAAGCTTCTAAATATCTATGGGCCAAACACAAACAAGACACTTTTGGAACACCCTCTCTCGAAAAAGAGCTATTGAGGTCAGAAAACCTAATTATCGGCGGAGACCTCAACTTCTCCCTTAGAGAACTGGAAATCTTGGGCCCCTCGGCTCACCCAGATCCAAAAAAAACTTTCTTTAGCCACTTGTTGGCTACAAATGGCTTCATCGACATTCTTCCAACCAAACTGCTCCCCACCTCGAGGAATTTAAGAATCGGGGATGCACATGTGGCAAAAAGATTAGATCGGTTTCTGATCACAAAAACACTATCTCTCCTTCCACTCCAGTTTCAACAATGGATGGGAATTGGGGGAGACTCAGATCACTCCCCTGTCTAGTTAACCCTTGAAACTGGACCAAAAAACCTGACCGCCCCTTTCAAATTTAATTCAACTTGGCTTAAAGAATACAGTTTCCAAAAATTCGTAAAAGATAATTGGAATCACCTCCAGGATTCGAGAGAAACTCCGACAACCATACAATTCATGGACAACTTCAAATTAATTAAGGGACTGGTCATCCCATGGGAAAAAACAAAACAGAAAGAAGAAGAGAAGGAACTCAAAAGCATTGAGGACCAACTAGAAGAAATTTACCAAAATATTGAGTTTGACTTCTCTTCGAACACTTCTCAAGAAACGCTAAAAAATCTTGAAGAAAAATGAAGGAAACTCTTGGCCGACAAGGAAGCATCCCGGAGACTGAAAAGAAAGGAACCTAACTTAAAAATGGGGATGAAAATACAAAATTCTTCCACTCTTATGAAAAAGGTCAGAAAGAAGCAAATACAATCTAGAGCTTAAAGGATCAGGAAGATAGACCTGTCACTTCTTTTGAAGGGCTAGAAAATATGGGTAAAAACATTTCCGAACTCATTTCAAAGATGATCGAAGGGCCAACTTAGTTGACATCATAAAAATGACCTTATACTTCTGCAGTTTTGTGGATGAGGAAAACAACCAAAACCTCTATGCAGAAATCACATAAGATGAGCTCAAAGACACGATGCAAAGATTTCAAAAGGATAAAATCCCGGGACCAGACGGATGGTCCATCGAATTATACCTGGGCTTCTTCGAACTGATTGGAAAGGATATTCTTAAAGTCATAGAAGAATCCAAATTAAATGGCAGAATTTGTAGCCCTCTCAACACCACCTTCATAGCTCTCATTCCTAAGGTAAATGAACCTCTTTCCTTTGATGATTTTCGACCCATCTCTCTTTGCAATTGCATGTATAAAATTATTGCCTTCTAATAATAGGGGAGTTCCATGGAATACAGATCACCACAAGTCAAAGACTCACTCACCTACTATTTGTATATGATATCCTCATATTTTGTCGTGGACAAAGGCAGGATGCAGAAGTACTTTCAAATATACTCTCCCTCTTTCGTTCAACAACTGGAATGCAAATAAATATTCAAAAATCCACCCTCTCCTTCTCAGAATTGGAAAGGGAGGAGGAATATTATTACAAAAGGCACTTTCCCTTCACTCATCAAGACTTTACAAAGGGCCTAAAATATCTTGGTTTTCACCTAAAACCAAATAACTATCTCAAAAATGAATGGAAATGGATCATCTCCAAACTGGAGAAAAGATTATCAAGATGGAGCTTCAGGTGGATCTCAAGAGAAGGAAGACTCACAATAACTAAAGTAGTACTAGAGGCCATCTCATTCTACTGGATGTCGGTGGCTTGGATACCGAAAGCAACTCTAGAAAAGATTAGGAAAATCTGCTCCCATTTCATCTGGTCAAGCTCTGGAGACAAAAAAATACAGCCTTGGGGAAAATGGGATCTTTTAGCAATACTAAAATCCCCAGGAGGATGGTGGCTCAAAAATATTTTTTTGTTCTGAAAAGCATTGGCATCAAAAACATGTTGGATCCTCATCTCCAATATAAACTTATGGTCCTCTGTTATCTATAAAAAACATATAGGCTCGGGGACACTGTAAGACTGAATCAGATCCCCATCCAAATCACATACTTCAGGCTCCATTTTTTGGAAATCTCTTATTTCATCCTTTCCAGTTATTAGTGAAGGACTAGCCTGGAGAACAGGTCGAGGAAACCTTCTCCGCATAGGAGCAGATCCCTGGCCTAGCAGTGGGACCGCACACATTCTCCCTCCATATCTTATCACTCTCCTCCATAGAAAAATATATAGTTACTCTCCCACTTGGCAGAACCAATTTCAACAACACAATGGCATAAGGGATGGAAGAAAGAAGCTGACCTAGGGCTAACTAGAGCCTCCTCAATACTCTACAAAAAACACATCAAATATCTACAAATTGGACCCATCATACTTATTGACAGAGAGGATGAACTGGTCTGGAAAAAGTATCCTTCAGGTGTATACACCCCAAAATTGGGCTATATTGCACTAAATCTGGAATTGTTTCAACAACAACAATCCTGGTGGTGGAAAGGACTATGGAAACTAAAGTGCCCAAAAAAAGATAAACTCTTTCTTTGGGCAGCACTAAAAGGGAAAATCTCTACATGGGAAATCCTACAAAAGCAATATTTGAAGGGCCTGGTATATGTTCACTTTTCCACTCGGAAAATCAAACAATTTACCATCTATTTATTACCTTCCCTTTTACCCAAAGAGTATTGATGGAAGTTTCATCCACCATCAGACGAACATGCACATGGGAAGGACCAAGCCTAGAACAAGCTTGGAAAAATTGGCTTCATGACCCCAGTTATAAAGAACTAAAATCCCTCCCCCCTGGTCCTAATTTGGGGCATTTGGATGGACCAAAACACAACACTTTTCCATGACAAAGCTACCATCCAAGAAACAACTGTTGCACAAAGCCTCTCAATACTCTCACATTTCCCTCAAACAAAAAAGGTCCAAGCATATAGTCCTTCTCTCCAGAACAAATAGACAAATCGAAGCCATGAGATTACTTTGATGGGGCCTCACAGAAACATCATTGCGGGGGTGGGTACACTCCTTTCACACAAAACTGGGGCTGGGACAGGGTACAAACAACTTTGTAGATATTTTGACGTTACAACTTCTACTTACCTTTTCAAAAGATAAAGATCTACGACACATCTAGATATTTGGAGACTCAATGATTGTAGTGAATTGGGCAAGGAAACTCCAACAGTGTCATAACATTTTCCTCCTCCCTATTCTGGAGGACACTTTTTTCTTACTAGAAAATTTTGACACTGTGACTATCTCCCATGTCTATAGGAACAATAACATGGTAGCAGATGCACTCTCAAAAGCAGGGATCCTCCTTGCTTTGGGACATTGGGACATCACAGAGAAAAATAATGGAAACTCACAATCTTTTTACCACCGACCTTTTATAGACTCAATCAATCTAACAATAGGATTCACAGCATGAGAAACAACAGAACTAAAAATCCTTTTTGGATGCAATCCTTTTTGGATGCAATCATCAACAATATTTTTTTGAAGAAATCTACACAAGACTATAGATCAGTAGATTCACAATCTATAACACAAATTCACAGTCCACTAGAATCATTACTTGAACTTACACTGATTTTTTTTGGAACTCTCTACTCGACAATAAGTCAGAGACTTTCTAAAAACTCTTTTATTTTTCTCCGACACATATAATACACCCATGAGGTGTTGTACTCCTTGAAGCACCTACAGAATGCAATTTTGTCTCTTCGAATGAATAAAATTACATTTTTTTCCAAGGAAAAAAAAAACTAAGGGAAAGGGTGACAAGTGTACAGGGGAAATAATTCTAAATTGTTTAATCAAAAAGAAAATTAAATGTCCAAGTGTCAAGGTGTCATTAAGGAAACTCCTATAAATCAAATGGGAAAAAGGGAAAATGCATCACACTGGTTATGGGTAAGGTTATGATGCAGAAATTTGATTGTTTTTTTACTTGTGAGAGTTGGGATACCCAGCTTGAGAGAGAGTGGTGGATCTACCTTGCGAGGCAATATGGGAGCTAGAGGAATTATGGTTGTGTATGTGTGTGGCCTCTTTGCAGATCGGGGGGCTACGGGGGAAGAAGAGTACCCCTAGAATTGGTTGGGAGGTACCGGTGAAGTCTTTGCAATTAGCAAGCGGAAGGATCGCTAGCTATCGAAGAACATCTCCACGCCTAGTTTCATGGGGGAAGGTATTCTCTTTAAGTTGAATTGTAATAAGTTCAATATCATGTGTATGATTTATCTTAATGGTTGTAGCCATAGAATAAAACTCAGATATCGATTGGTGTTCTAATTGGATTTTAAATTGTAATGGGTTTATTGTATAGAGTTGTTCGCCCTGAATTTTGCCGAATTGGAATTAAACTATGCTCGAAATTGTAAGTTCTTATGACCATGTACTTAGTATAATTTCCTTGCGAGACTGAGTTTCAAATCTCAAATTCCTTTGGATCCTAAAAACCCTACCCCCTTTTAAATTGCATAGGTGTTGCTCGGAATTCTATCAAATGATCATGACTAACACTCTTAAGCATAGGCTACAGTGTTGCACCCCCAAAACTATGATCCCTCTTGGAATTTTGTTGATCTCGTTAGTTATGCCCAAACTTCCATCTAAAATCTCGGTTCCCACCCTCACCTGGTGGGAACCGAGATTTTGTTTTACTTCTGCCATGAAATAAAATGGATGATCACCTTTGCGCCATGCAAATAAATTGATGAGTACTCTTGCGCCATGAATTTAATGTTGATGTATGATTGATTATGTAACTATCTTACTCTTGTGCCATGAATTTAAGGTTGACGTGTGATTTATTAACCAATTCAATTCTCTTGCGCCTTTAAAATAATTGATGTGATTGGCTTAGAATTTTATTACTCATGTGCCATGATTACTAGATAAATGAGATTGATTGTTGATCTACTGGTTTCCAGTTTGATTGTATTAGTGGAATTTAGATACTTCCTTGTTCCTTAGAAAAGTCTCCAGCCCTGAGAACTTAAGTGGTCAAAATCAATCGAATGAATCCTGGGCTTGAGCATTGCTTATGTGTCCTAGAGGTCCTAACCATGCAGGATAGTTTGGGAGGGCAGTTATTTTAATATTCAATGTCTGGTTGATCATTATCTATGTTTTTCTTCAGTTGATTGTGATGCGTTGAACTATGTCGTTATTTATGTTTTGTGTTGAACATGTGTTGTTGTTATTTAAGTTAATGCGTTGGCCTTATGTTGTCATATATTTCGATGATGTGTCGCTTGTAATTCTTTTCATTATGATGTTGTGTTGATTATGTGATTTTATTAATCATGTCATGACGATTCTATTGTCCGAATGCAATATTTTATACCTATTGTACATCGTTTTGTTGTCGTAAAGAGGGGGATGGTACAAATGGTATCAGAGTGGATTCAACCCTGCGACTTGGGATCATTACACCTTCCACTATATTGAACACTTGATTAATAACTTATCACTAATGAAATTGAAATGTGTTTGTACAGTAATCATGTTTATAGGATGTCAGGAGGTAGACAACGTGGTGTTAGGGGCAGAGGCGTGACGCCTCTAGTAGCATCCACGCCAGAGGGGTCTAACCCCCAAGGAGAATAATAATTCATTGGGAATGAGCAGATTGTTGTGGGGAATTTGGTTGGTTGGATGAGGTCCTCTCAGAGGATGTCGGAGGCCTTGATTAAATGACTAGAGGGAGATGAGGCCAGGGCACTTGTACTCAATGAGGGTTCACAATGCATTCCAGCTGGTAGTGGTAGTATTCATAGAGAACTCGAGAAGTTTAAGTTTCCCAAGTTCATGGGTGCCATGGACAACTCAGCCACTGAGGCATGGTTGGATAACATGGCAATGTGCTTCGCACTACACAATTACACCTCCAACATGAAAGTCCACATGGAATTCTTTCAGCTGAAGGGAAGCGCTCTTCTATGGTGGAAGACGCTCCTACCTCAACTAAACATGGTCGTTGAATATGTGTCATGGGAAATGTTCGAGGAACAGTTCCAGAAGAGGAATTTATCAAAGGAATTCATTGATCTCTATCTCAATGAGTTCAATTCCTTACGATAGGGTGGTTGTACGGTGCCTGAGTCTAAGGTATGATTCATGGAGCGGCTTGGTATGCTCCACATATGAACACTGAGAATCTAAGGGTCAACAAGTTTGTGTTCAGTCTTAACTTCTGCATTCGGAGAAGGTGAGGATCCTAATGCCTCAGACATTGCACAAGGCAGTCCAGAAGGCTCTCATTGTTGAGGAAGAGTTGACCAGCAGGGGACAGGGCAGGACTCTTGCAAGAACGAATAGACAGATGATGTCAAGTGCGCAGCGACATCAAACACCATCCCGACATACACAAATTTATTGGGTTACGTCAAGAGGATCCATTTTCATGACACCATGGAAATCGACTCCTCAGCAGGGAACTCTCTACAAAGAACCACCACATCAACAACAACATCATCCGCAGTAGCAGTTTTTTAGGCTTGTTTAACAAAACATACCAAGATATCGGGCTAGTAGGCCAACAACCTCTACTTCAGAGACCAGAAGTACTGGACTGAAGAATGGGTGTCAAACATGTGGAGAGCCAAATTACCAATGAGACTGATCGGGTGAGAAGGCCAGAGTGACCAGGTCAACAGGACACACTACACTTGGAAATTTGGGCAAGGCCCACAGGATTCATGCCACAGTGAATAACTTCCAGACTGAGCACCAGTCCACTGTGATTGAGACTTCAGGTACCATCGTCAACCTAACTTTTAGTATTTTGATAGATCTTGGTGCTACGAAGAGATTTATTCTAGTGAAACACTGAAAAGAATTAAGTTAAATACAGTCGAACGAGACGAGTTTAGATATGTAGAAATGGATTTGGGTGCCAAACATAAGGTTGGGGGGGAGAGTTGCGAGATGTCGCATTAACTTGGGCGATTTTGCAATGAAGCCAACCTATATGTCACGATCTTAGGATCATATGACATCGTGATTGATATGCACTGGTTGGAATCACATGATGTGATACCCATCTATAAGATGAAACAATTGAGTTGATCGATGATGAGGGACATATAAGAGTGATCGTAGGGAGAACTTGAGGAGTTCTCTTGAGGTTCATCTCTTCCCTATAGCTACAGAAGAGCATGCGTAAGGGATGTAAGTTATATCCAATCTTAGCGCTAAATGACAAGGGAGAGGCAGAAGGGTTAGAAAACCTTCCAATGGCACGAGAGTTTCTTACGTTTTTCCAGAAGAGTTACTAGGTTGGCCTCCCAAAGGAGAATTTGAGTTTACAATCGACTTGAACCCTGGAACTGAACCGATAGCAAGAATGTCTTATCAGATGTCAACACTTGAGTTACAAAAGTTGAAAATGAAATGGAAGGAGTTGTTGGACTTGGGACTTATATGTCCAAGCGTGTCACCCTAGGGTGTGCCTATTATTTTCATAAGAAAGAAGGAAGGGTTGTGGAGATTTGTACTAACTACCGTCATTTGAACAAGGTGATGATCAAGAGCCAATATTTGTTTCCTAGAATAGACAATTTGGTTGATCAAATGAAGGGTGCAACAGTGTTTTCAAATATCAACTTGAGATCAGGATATCAACAATGATGAACTAAAGGGGAAGATGTTCCTAAGACCTCATTCAAGACGGTGTCCAGACACTACGATTTTACCGCTTTGTCATTGGGACAGACAAACGCCTCAGGGGTATTTGGGAGTTTGATGAATGGGGTGTTCTGCGAATACTTGGACAAGTTTGTTCAAGTATTCATTGATGACACATTGATATATTCTTGGATGGCGTAAGAACATGACAAACATTTGCGCTTAGTACTGCATTGTTTACGGGAAAACAAATTACAGGAAACTGTTGAAATACTCTTTTTACCAATCGAGGATTCATTACTTAGGGCATGTTATCTACGACGAAGGCATCGCTATTGATCTAGTGAAGGTAGAGGCTATTATGGAATGGCCTGCGCTGACAACGTGTCATAAGTATGTAGCTTTATGGGTTTAACAGGATATTACCGATAGTTTGTCGAAGGTTTTTTGAAGACAACAAAACCAATCATGGAGTTTCAGAAGAAAAACAAGAAGTTTGTATGGACTGAGAAGTGCGCAAAAATATTTCAAAGGCTCAAGGGGATGTTTATGACAATGTCGATACTAAAATCCCCCAACATGGATAAGAAATTCTTCATATGAACGGATGCATCCCAGGAAATCTTAGGCAGAGTCTTGATGCACTATGGTCAAGTGATCGCATACTGATCTAGAATTAGATCTCGGGACCAAAATGGGTCCAGGAAGGACTAAAAATAAAAGTTCTCAGAATATCTTCAAAATGGACATGTGCGTAGGCCTCATTGATACGAACCCAACGTAACTTGAACGAGATCCAAAAGATGTCATTTGCGAAAGATATCGCGGTCTGCTTGTTTCGTCAAACAGGAAAAAAAATGTTGATTGTACAGTCTGTACAGTGTCGACGTGACAACTGACTGTACAGGCCATACGGTCATACAAATGAAATGGAAGGGTGCATTGGCATTGAAGTGGGCAGGTACAGATGTGGACGAGCCATATCATGACATGTGGCACCACTGCAAGGGTGACATGTGGCACATGATGACGTGGTAGGTACAATCAACACACTGACAGGGCAGAGATGCGACAGACATGGTCAAATCAGGCTTGGACACATAGAATGTAATTGGGAGAATAGCATGGTGCCACATGGCTCAGTCATGGGCTTCCACGTGGCACCCATTCATTGATTGGTTTATTGGTGGTTTTGGGTAAAATTATGGAGGGTCTATGGGGGTTGAAACCGTGACCTCCATGGGCGCCAAAGTATTCACGTAGGTCGGCCTACCAGCCCACCTACACGGTGGAAATTAACCCTATACTTCGCAACTTATATTTAAACTTGAATACAATGGTAATATGGGTGGAGGAAGGGATGGGGCACATGACCCTTCCATATGCTCTCACCATTTAACCTATGGCGCGGATATGTTTGGAGCCTAGCCCCGGTTGTGGGCATATACATATGAACAGTCCCCTCTGTTATATGGTTAGCATGGACTGTGGAGAGCACTCGGTCGGTTGGGCTAGCCCACCGACCAGGGCATGTGACTAGGGATGGAAATCGGGGGGTCTAACGACTGTCAGAGCACGAGGAGCCAAGACCAGGGCCATATGGCCTTACCAGCGACCAAGGGCCGACAGATAAGGAGCTAGCTCTTAGTTTCAGGGCCACATGGAGGGATCCAAGTGACCAGGAGCCAATATTTTAGGGGTTGCGCCTAATTTATATGCCATTTTATGGGTTTTATACTATATTATATGGTTTTTATTGATTTTTGGCTTGATATTGGGAGACTTTGGTCATTTTTTGAGGATCTTGGTCCCTTTTTGAGGCCATATCTTGGGAGGAAGTTGGGAGTTTGTTACCCACTTATAGTCTCTATAAATCATAGGCTCTTGAAGCCATGGGAGAGGTTCAGAACAGGAAAATGTTGAAGGATTGTTGAGTCAAAGCCATTTTTATGCAGGGAAACCACTGAGGAGAGAAGCTTTGCGGGGTCAATTTTGTTGGGTTCTTGAGATCTGGTAGACCACGAACATATCAATTTTTAATCCTTTTGGCACTGATATGATGTATTTTTAAATCTTTGAACAAAAATAAGAAATCTTCACCCACTGAGACAAAGGCCTAGAGGCGTAGGCGAGATTTCCGAACTCTGTTATCACTTTGGTGTTTATGGTTTGTTTTTCTTCATGATTATTTCCAAATATGTATATGTTTCTATGGATACCATGTTGAATCTTTAATTCTTCCTCTTTCATCAGTTTCCTAAATGGTTAAATAACACATGCATTAAAAATCAACCATTGTCGTTAAAATATCTTTTTGGATCAACTGGTATCAGAGCGAGGTTGATGTTTTTTTTTTTAATTTGCATGATTACAAGGGAAATGTTGAATCGTGGTGAAGGTGATCTTGTTGAAGAGAATCCTAAGATTGTATTGAGAAAAAGAACTTCTCAAAGTGAGAAGATGGCATCGAAAGAGGGACTTTCTCATGAAGAGAAAGAGTTTCGAAAGACTTTCTTTGCCATGTTGGAGATGATGAAGGTTCTATATGAGGATTACTTAGAATGGAAGAGATCGAATCTAAGTGAATATTCAAAGTTAAAAAGTGAAGAAGGAGAGGATCCTCCTCAAATTCCTCCTTCACCTCCTTCTTCTCCATCAACTTCTTCTTCTTCTTCAAGTTCAAGTTCAAGTTATAAATCCACTGCAAGAAAACATTCTCATAAACATAAACAAGATATGCCTTTACTAAAACTTGATGTGAAATTTGAATTACCTATGTATGATGGTGAAGTAAATGCAGAGACGCTTGATAGCTGGGCCAGACAGATGGAGGTTTATTGCAGTGTGCAACAAATCAAGGATGAGGCAACTCAAATCAAGTTGGCATCGCTTAGACTTTCATGCACAACTCTCATCTGGTGGAAAAACAAGTTGCAAAATGGCACGCAACAAGTGGGTAATGTATTTCCATCATGGAAAGTTTTTGTTTATGCACTTAGAAATCAATTCTATCATTTGGGATATAAAGAGAAATATTTAATTGAATGGAAAGGTCTTAAACTAAGAAAAGGAAAAACAATGCAAGAATACACGTATGGATTTCGTAAAATGGCATTGATGTTAGATATTCCTTTACATACCCAAGAAAATCTTATGAAGTATATAAGAGGTTTACCTGCACATATTCGTAACATTGTATTTATGTTTGGACCTACTAATATTGATGAGGTTTTTGTTCAAGAAACATACATTGAAGCAAAGAAAACAAGGGTTGGTGTATCAGGGGAATCGTCTTCGAAAAAAGAGGACAAAAGGAAATGGAATGGAAAGAAGGAAAATTCAGTGATGAGAAAGGAAGAGAAGTCCTCTTGCAAGCATTGCAAGAAGGAAGGGCATGATGAGGACCGTTGTTGGAAATTTCATCCCAAGAAGAGACCAAAGTGGTTCAAAGAGAGGAAAGGGAGGCAAACAGTTGCAGCAACAACATTACCAACAGACTTGGGTTCTGATTCGGGTGATGAATCTAAAGTGTCATTGGTTGGTTTGGAAGGTAAAATTGGTGATGGATTTGATTCTAGAAGTAAATTGTTTCACATAAGGGTCATAATGAGACATACTAAGGTCGACAGATTGATATATAGTTGATGTCAATCTAACTTGATTTCAGTGGAATTGGTTAAACAATTGGGATTAAACACTCAGAAGCATCATAAGACTTACTCACTTAAATGGATAAACAACAATCATAAATTGCAAATAACAAAGCAATGCACATTAAAGTTTGCAATTAGACCTAAGTTTGTGGAAGAGGTAACATATGATGTGGTGCCACTCAATGAATGTGGAATAGTATTAGGCAGTCCTTATTTGTATGATCTCAAAGAAATCTTCTACAGGGAAAAGAATCAATATCACTTAATCAAAGCAGGCAAAGAATATGTGATACATGCTCATCATTTTAAATCAAATCAATCTCTTCAAACTATGGAACAATTAAGAAAGGAAAATCATGCAAGCAACACACCTATAATTGTTTCAAATCAAGTAATTGATCTTAATAAAGAACATGAGATGATTGTAGAATGGAAGATCAATCACACTTTGCTTCAAGATAAGCTAATGTCGTGCAAATATTATAAAGATATTAGCTCATTTGTAGTCATATTTATGATGTTATCATTAGTAATGTTCTCAACATGGATGATAGTGGCTTCAGTAAGATGTGATAGAGTAAAAGTGGCTAACAATATGTTGTCAGTGTTCATGGTTGTTTTACAGTTGATATTGATGAGATAGGTGCACAAGACAAATTTTAAAGACAGGGAACAAGTGGGGTGGTCTATCCCACACTTGATGACTAGTCAGTAACCTACCAAAAGGTCTTTAGTGGGGAGGTGTGATCCAGGATTAGATCTCGGGACCAAAATGGGTTCAAGAAGGCCTAATAATCAAAGTGCTCAGAATGGATTCAAAATGGACGTGTATGTATGCCTCGTCGATACGAACCCAATGCAACTTGAACAAGATCAAACATACATTGTATGTGAAAGATATCACAGTCTGTTCATTTTGTCAAATAGGCAAAAAAAAATGCTAACTGTACAGTCCGTATAGTGCTGATGTGACAATTGTCTGTACTTGTCGTACGGTCATACATATGACGTGGCAGGGTGTGTTGGCACTGACGTGGGAAGGTTCATATGTGTACGAGTCAGATCGTGACACATGGCACCACTACAAGGGTGACATGTGGCATGAGATGACATGGCAGGTACAGTTAGCACACTGACAGGGAAAACATGTGGCAGACGTGGTCAAATCAGGCTCGAACATGTAGCATGTAATTGGGAGAATAACATGGTGCCACGTGGCCCAGTCATGGGCTACCATGTGGTACCCATTCATTGGTTAGTTTATTGGTGTTTTGGGTAAAATTATGGAGGGTCCATGGGGGTCGAACCCATGACCTCCATGGGCACCAAAGTCTTCACGTAGGCTGGGCTACTAGCCTGCCTACACGGTGGAACTTAACCCTATACTTCGCAACTTATATTTAAACTTGAATATAATGGTAATCCGGCTGGAGTAACGGCTGGGGCCTAGACCTAGCCCCGATGCGTACCAGATGACTCTTCCATATTCTCTCACTATTTAACCTATGGCATGGATATGTTTGGAGCCTATCCCCGGTCGCGAGCATATACATATGACCAAACCCTTCTATTATATGGTTAGCACGGGCTGTGGAGAGTGTCTGGTCGACCGAGCTAGCTCGTCGACCAGGGTTGGAAATCGGGGGTTCTAACCACTGTCAGAGCGTGGGGAGAAAGGACTAGGGCCATATGGCCTTACCAACGACGAGGGGTCGACGGATAAGGAGCTAGTGCTTAGCGCCAGGGCCACATGGAGAGAGGCAAGCGACTAGGAGCCCAAATTTTAGAGGTTGCTCCTGATTTATATGCCATTTTGTGGGTTTTATACTATATTATATGAGTTTTATTGATTTTTGGCCTAATATTGGAAGATTTTGGTCATTTTTGGAGGATCTTGGGACCTTTTTGAGGCCAGGTCTTGGGGGGAAGTTGGGATTTTGTTACTCACTTCTAGTATATATAAACCAAAGGTTCTTGAAGCCATGGGAGAGGTTCAGAATAGGAAAATGTTGAAGGATTTTTGAGCCAAAGCCATTTTTATGCAGGGAAGCCATTAAGGGGAGCACCTTTGCCTGCCATTTCTGGGAGCTCCGTTCATCCGTTTTTAGTGTCGTCCATTTTGTTGAGTTCTTGAGATCTGGTAGAACACGAACATATTAGTTTGTAATCCTTTTGGAATTGTTATGATGTATTTTTAAATCTTTGAACATAAATAAGAAAGACACATCGAGACAAAGGCCCAAAGATGTAGGCGAGATTGTCGAAAGATGTAGGCGAGATTGTCGAACTCCGTTATCACTTTGGTCTTTATGGTTTGTTGTTCTTCATGCTTATTTCCAAATATGTATATGTTTATATGGCTACAATGTTGAATCTTTAATTCTTCCTCTTTCATCAGTTTACTAAATGGTTAATTAACACATGCTTTAAAAGTCAACCATTGTCGTTAAAAGATCTTTTCGAATCACTTACATTCAAGGTAATTGAGAAAGCATGAGGAGAACTATGCAATGCATGATTTGGAGTTATTGGCCATGGTGTATTCCTTGAGAGTTTGGAGACACTATCTGATTGTATGGAAATTCGAACTAAAAATAGACCACTCTCGAACTAAGTGACTTGAATGCGCGACAAGGGCGTTGGTCAGAATTGCTTAGTGAATATGATTTTGAGATTAATTACATAAAATAAATAGTGAACAGAGTGGCAGATGCATTGAGTTAGAGACCACGCATATTCACGTAGATGCCTCTTCAGACGAATCTTCAAGAAAATATTCTAACTATATTGTCCTACGATGACTGGTATAAAGAGGTTAAGGAAAATATTAGACAAGACACCATGTTGGTACCAAAGTTTGAAGGATATACATTGGACAATGATGGATTGATGAGGTATAATAACTAGATGTATGTATCGTCTAACGCTGAATTGAGAAGTTTGATCTTAAATGAAACTCATAGAGCAATGTACATGGATCATCTAGGAGTCACGAATATGAGGGGAGACCTTAAGCCCTTATTCTTCTAGAAAGGGATGAACGTAGACATAGTTAGTTATGTGGCGAGATGTCTAGAATTTCATCAAGTGAAAGCTAAACATAGACATCTGACAGGGTTACTACAGCCACACGTTGTTCCGGAATCGAAATGGAAGAAAAATGTAAATGATAAGATAAAGGATTAAAGAAGCACGAGATCAATAAAAAAATTATGCTGATGCGCATCGCGTTGACTGCGATCATGAAGTTTCATGTGGGTGAAACTACATAAGAGTACGATTAAGTTCGAAAATGGTCATAAACTCTCTCCTAGTTTTGTGGGGGCCTTTCGAAGTTGAGGAAAGGAAAGGACCCGTGGCCTATCGACTAGCTTTGCCTCATTCTTAGAGACGTATGGACGATGTTTTTCGTGTATCTGTTTTGTGACAATATGTTAGTGATCCTACACATGACATTGAAATGAGTTCCTTGTGGTGTCAGACGAGGGTGCACTCATGGTGGAGCTTGTTTGCATTCTGGACCATCACATTTGATAGCTACGACATTGAAAAGTCGATCAGGTCAAGGTCTAGTGGGACAATTATATTCCACACTCAGCTACTTGGGAGGACGCATATGATATGCGTCCACAGTTTCTTATTTGATAGAGTAGACATATAGATCTTGTTAGATACTTTATTTACTTTATTTTTATACACTGTACAACTTCGGGACGAAGTTTAAAACAAGAGGGGGTGTATGTAAAATCATTCTCTTGCAAGCACATGTTATTGACTTATTTTTTGAGAATAGTTGCATGCAAGTGATCCGATTATAGTACATGGTTATTATTTCTCTTATGGATTCATATGATGATGTTGATGGATTATGATTTAAGGTTATTTGTTATATGTGTATTGACAGATGCTATTGACGAGTTTTTCTTGAGTGTGCATGACACTTGACAGATTGGGATGTCGATGGCATCAATGGACCTCCTTGGACTCCAGATTGAGTCAAGGAGTTGATTGTATTGGTTTGAGTATTTCATTCATGCATATGTGACATATGATCTATTATACTATGATGTTGTTTATGGATCATTGACAATGTTTCGTTGATGGATGAAGGACGACGATTTCTTACTAATATGACTCACATAAGGATTAAATGGGCCATGCACATAGACTATATATTGAAGGAGAGGTGTGGCAAAGTCCCTGACACAACCTATTAGCACTCTCAGTGTGGCTTGAATTGTAGGTTAACGATTACATAGTTTGAGAGATCCATGATGTTGTGAGGGCACACTGAGACAGTTGCTCACGAAGATTTCTAAGGAGAGCGCAATAATGTAGGGTCATTTTTCCTTAGAATCTCTTAGTCTCTCGTAATGTCGCTTGAATGAAGTGTTGACTCCAAGGGTTGGGAAACTACCAAAAACAGTCAAAGACGAGTGGCACACTTGGAGCACAGAATGTGTCTTGAAGCGCACGTCACATAATTAAAAATTTGAATCAAAGGCGAGTGGCACCTTTGGAGCACGAAGTGCGTCTTGAAGGGAACGTCGCATAATTAAAAATTTGAATCAAAGGAAATTGGCACCCTTGGAGCACGATGTGAGTCTTGAAGGGCACATCACAGAATTAAAACTCGAGTCAATGAATCTAGGTGGCCTAGAAAATGTTTAGCGAATAATTAAACCCTATAAAATCTTTAAGCATTGTTGACTTTAATTAATTAATGAATTAAGGATTTAATTAATTAATTGCGAATCTCCAAATAAAAATTCAAGACTATGCAAAAAGTATGACTAAGTGGATAAGAAGACTAAAACTAATTATTAATTAAAAACATAGGAAAGAGGCAAGTCAATTTAAGAAAATAAGAAAGATGGAATAATTCTAAAAAAATAATATAATACACGTGTACAGAAAATACCTAATTGGAATATAAGATAAGAAATGAATAAAGCATGAAAGAATAAGTTCAAGCATAGAAGGGAATCACTCAGAATCAGTAAGGGGTCGGTCATTAATTGGAAACAAGGGGAATAAAGAGATAACTAGGAGTGATTTTAGGAGTGCTTTTAGGATGGGCGAGGAAAATTGACTTTTATTAAAATAAATTGTGGATTTACTTGTGCAACTAAGGGAAATGGTGACAAGTGTATGGAGGAAATAATTCTAAATTATTTAATTAAAAAATGAATTAAATGTGCAAGTGGAAAGGTGTCATTAAGAGAACTCCTATAAAGAAAATGGGAAAAAGGGAAAATGCATCACAGTGGTTATGGGTAAGGTTATGCTGCAAAAATTTCACTGGTTTTACTTATGAGAGTTAGGATACTTAGATTGAGAGAAAGTGATGGCTCTACCTTGCGAGACAAGCTAGGAGCTAGAGGAATTTTGGTTGTGTATGTGTGTGGCCCCTTTGCCGGCGGCTACGAAGAAAGAAGAATACCCTAGCATTGGCTGAGAGGTACCACTACGAGGGAAGAAGAATACCCTAGCATTGGCTGGGAGATACTGTTGAAATCTTTGCAATTAGCAAGCGGAAGGATAGAATGATCGCCAACTGTCGAAGAACATATCCAAGCCCAAATTTGTCGGGGACGATATTCGCTTTAAGCTGAATTGTAATAAGTTGAATCACATGTGTATGATTCATCTTAATGGTTGTAGCCATAGAATAAAACTCACATATCGATTGGTGTTCTTATTGGATTTTAAACTGAATTGTGTAGAGTTGTTTGCCTTGAATTTTGCCGAATTGGAATTAAGCTATGCCTGAAATTGTAAGTTCTTATGACTGTGTAATTAGTAGAATTTCCTTGCGGGACTGAGTTTCAAATCCCAAATCCTTCATCCCAGATCCTAAAACCCATAACCCCTTTTAAACTGCGTAGGCGTTGCTCGGAATTCTGTCGAATAATCATGACTAACACTCTTAAGCGTAGGCTACAGTGTTGCGCCCCTGAAACTATGATCCCTCCGGAATTTTGTTGATCTCGGTAGTTATGCCCGAACTTCCATCTAAAATCTCGGTTCCCACCGTCGCTTGGTCGTTGGACTTCGTCGAGATGATCCTTCGTCGTTTTCTTGCTGACCTTCAACCCGAAATTTTTACCTCGAACGAGTCGTTGTCATTTGGGGACGGTCAGAACGTTCGGTTATCTTCCTCCTCTTAAGTGCGATGATGTGATGAATGCGGTTATTGTTAAAAATCGTTTTAACTGAGAATGAACTCTGGATTACAGCATGAAATTTAAATTTCATCTTCAGAACGAAATGTAGGGTATGATCCTTGGATACCACAGTCGAACTCCGTCTCTGGAGAAGCCATCTCGTTTTTTTTTTATCTTGGACAAGGATATGAAGAAACTAAGCGATAAATCCTGCGCTAAAGATAACATGGGAGTTTCCCTTACTTTGCATCAATGATGGGCGAATAAATTCGGTTCAGAAGCCATTCCTCCGCGGGGGGGAAATCGACTTAAATCCCTGGGCATTTGATTCGAGTTCGTTGAGTACAGTTCTAATTTTTGTGCCCTCTGGACTCCAAATGCGCATCTTGCCTTAAATTTTAACCTGGAGACTCGACCTCCTGGTAATTAAAACCCTGGCCTGTAATGCAGGGAGTGGGATCAAATTAGTTCTCTGGCGCGCTGCAGGTTACCTTGGACTCTTCCCTTCCTGCTACGCGGCCTTCTCTGGTTACCATGCGAGTGGGTTGCTGTCTCATTGCCGATTGATGCCAGATCCTGTATGAGTTGAGGCGTGGAGACTAAACTCTAAATGTTCCCAACCTTTAAGATTCCTGTCCGATGGATCTTAATCTTCGTCCTTTGTTTAGTAATCTCTGTGAATGAGGATCCAGGATGCCTGGATAGCCTTTCCATGGCTCCACCTTCTGAAGGAACGCAACCTTGTTTTCCAGCTTGGGATTGAAGGGCGTAGCGGAATTTTCATTGTTGAGCGATTGCGACCTCCAGGAATCGTTTTCCTTAACATTTAAAGGCACCTTCCCCAGCAAAATTATTCTGGCGAATACCTCAGAGTTCGCCCAACGTTTTCTTGAGTTTTTCTCAGTCAGTTTTATTGCGCCCCTCTCCCTTGGCACCTTCCCTGACCGCGAGAAAACTGCACAGCAATACATTTAGAGGGATGCGTGGAGCATTCTCCCCTGGCGCTTTCCTGACAGCGAAAATAAAAGGGTTTAGTGTGGTTATTATGTTTTTACATATTCTGATCAGGAAAGAATTTACTATATAATTAATGTTGTTTTTAGAATAATCCTATCGTTAAACCCCATGCATGAAGATGTGGATCGCTATATATTATGTCTCATGTACATCTTCTTCCACCAATTATGGCATCGCTGTGTTATGCCAAATTGTGGGCCCATGTACTGTAAACTAGTGAAGTCCGTGCCTATTGAAGATGTCAACCCAACATAAATTAATTATAAAACATTTAATTAGTATTGCTGCTATAAGTACTGCCAGTGCAATTAGTGTCCTTACTCGCACAATTGTCGTGATGTTTGTTCCGGCACCTTGTCATAGATGGTATTGCCTCAGTTATTGATATGCATTATTGTAGTCGGACTAATGCTGGAATGTGTCATAGATGGGATTGCGTCAGTTATTGGATATGCATTATTATAGTCAGAGTAATGTTGGAATGTGTCATAGATGGGATTGCGTCAGCCATTTGATATGCATTATTATAGTTTGACTAATGTTGGAATGCATCATAGATGGTATTGCGTTAAGTCATTTGATATGCATTATTGTAGCAGACTATCGTAGGAATGCATTATAGAATGCGTCAATCAATTGTTATAGGATAATTGTAGTTGAACTATTGTTGAATGCTTCAGAGGTGGTAGTGCGCAAATTAAATTGATGTATGTTTGTAATAGAATTTCTTGCACCGTGAATTTATTGTGATGTATGATGGTTAAAGGAATGGATTTATTGTGCTATTAATAATGCGATGTATGATTGGGTATGTGATAAGATTTCTTTTGCTCCATGGAATAACATTGATGATTTTTCTTGCGCCTTCAACTTAATGTGATTAGATTATTTTGCGCATGAAAATGAAATGGGTGAGTAAATAGATTCTCTTGCGCCATTGAAGTAATGTTGATGTGTGATTAATTAAGTACTTAGATTACTTGCGCCATTAATTATGTGGATGTAGGATTCGTTTTGTGATTAATTTACTTCCGCCATGAAAATAAAATGGATGATCACATTTGCGCCATGCAAATAAATTGATGATTACTCTTGCACCATGAATTTAATGTTGATGTATGACTGATTATGTAATTAGCTTACTCTTGTACCATGAATTTAAAGTTGACATGTCATTTATTAAGCAATTTGATTTTCTTGTGCCTTTAAAATAATTGATGTGATTGGTTTAGAATTTTATTACTCATGCACCATGATTACTAGATAAGTTAGATTGATTGTTGATCTATTGGTTTCCGGCTTGATTGTATTAGTGGGATTTAGATACCTCTTTGTTCCTCAGAACAATCGCCAACCCCGAGACCTTAAGTGGTCAAAATCAATCAGATGAATCCTAGGCTTGATCGGTGCTTATGTGTCATGGAGGTCCTAACCATGCAAGATAGGTTGGGCGGGTAGTTATTTTAATATTCAGTGTCTGGTTGATCATTATTTATATTTCGCTTCATTTGATTGTGATGCGCTGAACTACGTCGTTATTTATGTTTTGCGTTGAACATCCGTCGTTGTTATTTATGTTAATGCATTGGCCTTGTATCGCCATTTATTTCGATGACGTGTCTCTTGTGATGCTTTTCATTACGATGTCGTGTTGATTTTATGCGATGTTATTAATCATGTCATGACGATTCTATTGTCCTAATGTAAAAAAGCGTTTACCTATTGTACATCGTTTTGTTGTCATAAAGAGGGAGATGGTCTCTCTCTCTCTCTCTCTCTCTCTCTCTCTCTCTATATATATATATATATATATATATAAGAATCCTGCATTACATTTTAAAACATAATGCATTAATGGAAGACTAATAAATGAATGTTGACCATTATGATAATAGAAAGATAATGTGCAGAGTGGACATAGTTATTGATAATGTTGAACAAAAAGTGTGCTATTGGGGTATGTTGATGTATCAAAAAGGTGAGGATGAGCCTGTCTAAGACTGCTAAAGAAAAAGAAAAGAAATATCCCAAGAGGGATATATATATATATATATATATATATATATATATATATATATTGCAGAATCAAAGGGAAAGGGGGAATACTTTTCTCACTTTAAAAACTATGAATTGTTTAACAGAGTTATAGTCCTTAAAAAAAACTGTGAAAACAAGTACAACTGGTAAAAGGAAAATAAATCAATGAGTATGTTTGAATCAATAGGCTTGGTTAAGCCGTGATAAATAAAGGCAATGAAACCTTGGAAAATAACTCAGTTGGACTGAAAGTCTAGGATCGTGTAGAAGGAGTTGGAAAAGGGAAGAGTTCCTTGACTCATTCCTTGTTGTTTATTTTATTTCTCTATTATGAGAGATTGATTTACTAATGCAACAAATGATTAGAGTTGTTGGGAAAGGACAATTGTCAATGGTAGATAACCTCTGGTAAAGGATAAATGCAAAAAGGATGTTGTTGAAATATTTTTGAAGGGAATTTTGGAGCCCCATGGAGCACTATTGATGAGGTAAAAATCAGAAAAAGGGTGTTGGTAGCCAGAATAGGTATAAAAATGTTCATTCCTGTGTGGCATAAGGTATGAATGGATTTGGTAAGAATCCACTCTGAAGTATTTTAATTTCTTACTGATATGAAAATAATTTTGAGTGGCTATTGTATGTCATTTCTACCTAAGAAGGGTAAGATTCAGGAACGAAGAATCTGAATAATAGAGAGAGAAAATCTATGCATGTCAAGGATGATTAAGAATCCTTGCAAAAAAATTCATGAATCGATAGTGTCACAAGTGCATTGACCAATCAAGAGTGATTGAGAACAAAAGTACTCATAGGCAACACATTGAATTGAATTCATTGAGGAAATGCATGCTTGCATAAGAGGGAAAACAATAGACTGCCTATTAAGGAAGAAGGACCTTCCAATACTCTACCTGAACTGTAAGGGTGTTAAAGAAAGGAAGTGGGTGGCCATGAGTATTGGCACCACTTGCTACCAGTAAGGAGAGAATTGTTTAGATGAAACCATATGAGACTTAGGTTTCATATTATAATATGTTAAACTGATGACAAGATCAGTTTGTAGAAGGAGGCACAATCCTGCTGTAATAATGAATGAGAATGAATAAACCATATGGTGAAGAGGTTGGTTGAGCTCCAACACACCATGAAAAAGTGCTTGGCATAAGTGTAGCAAGTTTGAACCCAATGTAAGGGTACATTGGATATGAATGTGGCCATGAATATTGGCACATTTATTGAAGTCATTTGATATTTGAATTGCATTTGGAAAATTTGATATGTTGAAAGGATGCATGCGTAAATAATGATATTTTATTTTGCTTTGTACCCTTGAATAAATGAAAATGAATTGGAATGCTAGTATGAATAGTTTTGAAAATATAATGTGCATGAAAACTAACAATTTGTTTGGCTGAGGAATTTTGAAATTGCAGGAAGAAAAGGGTCTTGGATATGGCAGTGTTGTAATCCCACAAGGAAGACCAATTTTCTACTGAGACAAACTACAAGGAATGGTATTTCCTTTTTGAGAAAATGAATTTGATTGTTAGTATGAACAGTTCTGAATTTTTTTGTTAGCCACTGCAAGTGTGCAATGAAAATATAATGAGCATGAGAACTAACAATTTGTTTGGATGAGGAATGTTGAAATTGTAGGAAGAAAGGGTCTTGGATATGGTAGTGTTGTAAACCCATAAGGAATACCAATTTCCATCTGAGCCAAACTGTTATGGGAAGAAAAAAAATTCCCATACTTATGAATCTAGTTCGTGTGTGGAACAAATATGAAAATAAAAATGTGGAATTTGAAAATATGTGGGTGACAGATTTGAAATAAATTATAAATTGGAATTGATGATAAAATATCATGGTTACTGTATGTATGTGATGTAGGTGAGGTGGAAGTATGTCATGGAGGGACAAAGAATGTATGTCAAGATGGAAAGCATGAAAAAGGCTACTATTAAGACATGAGAACCCCGTGGTAAGCCATGATCTCCCTAGAATATGTTGTGTTGTGGTAACACGGGCCAGAGGGACACCTCGACAGAGAAAGTTAGAGGGACACCTCGACTGTAAGACTCAATGAAGTATCTAGAAATATTCTTGTGCAAGAAATCCTTAGAAAGGAAAGATGGATCACCCGAGGGACTGTATAACAGAGAAGGAGATACCTAAGCCTGGGCCTGGAGGGTGAGGGACTGCAAGGAAGAGGAGACTTTGATAATTCTTATAAACTGTTGATTGCGATCATGCACACAATGGGTATGTCAAGGAAAAACAATGAGCCAAGATAACAAGAAAACCATATGGATACAAATCAACAAACTGGACAGATAAGTATTGTGCTAAAATAAATATTTTCCTCTTGAGTTGTTGGATGAACAATGGTAAAATGTCATGTATGAAATTGTGAATTGACATGCGTATTGTTTGAAATGTTATGGCATATGATGAATGTCGAGGTTCTAGAAAATACCTGACCAAGAAAGAGGATCAATATTTCTGAAGCAACTGAATCAAAAAAGGCATCATAGGTGTTATTGAGAAATAACACCGAGGACTGTGTTTCTTTGAAGGGGGAGAAGAGTGAACATGATTTGTACACGTGAATGCTTGAGCCTCCTGTTTTGGATCGAATTAAAGGAAATAAACTGTGATTTTGTTGACCATAGGCACAATTTCATGTATACATGTCTATACTCTGGTTGTATTGGGTTTCCTAGAAAAGTAAAAGGAGATGGATTCATATGAAATAAATGACACCTCCTGAATGGAATGAAATGGGGAAGGAGACGAAGAAGGTCTGGTAAAAACCCGAAGGAGGGATTTGGGACAATCCTTGAGCTGTGAAGTCGAATTTGGGTTGTTAACCAAAGTAAAACCTTGGAAGAACCCTAAAAATATGTCTAATTCTCAAGTTTGAGAATGTTGTCCTGTGGAAACTTAGTGTTTTGAGATAACATGAATGGCAACCATCAAAATTGCATTGCAAATAAATCTCAACCCTTCATCGAAAGGCATGTTTTCCAAATGACTAAATGTGAGGGTGCTAGAGGACCTCGAAGGAAGATCTAGATCATTGACTGGAACTAGAGCGAGATCAGATCCTGACCATCCATCGCAGGATACCATTTAGGGTAAGTTGTGGATATGGAGGAGTTGTACTCTGAAGGAGGAGACTCTGAGGGAATATTTGGACCGTTAATTGGGAAATGGCCAGGATTAATCTCTGGCGTGGATCTTTGTGGTCTCTCTTAAGTGATATTAGAAGGAGAGGGGACATTAGTATGACGTGTCATGTTGACCTTGAATGTCGACGTGTCCATAGAAATATAGGTATCCAACTATGAATGGAAACAAGTAATTGGTCGGTGGGTCAAGCCTCAGCCCTTTAGGTGAATTTGGTCTTAGACCTTTGTATTGACCTTGGTCGTTGGATCAAAAAGTTGAAATATATCAGCCGTTAATCATGGAAGATCCATTGGAGTATTCCACAGTTAGGCTGGGACGAGACTTTAAATTTACTAGAGTCATTGATATCTCGGGGAAGAATTCAGAGTGATCATGACTGACCATTGCAGTGGGACATTCAAAGTGATTTGATCCACTGGGTGGAAATAATGCAAAGGCAAGACCCTAAGGAGAAATATTGATCGTCCATCAAACCCATTTAAAAGTAATCCTGATCATATATTTTAGTGGTCCTTAGGGATGAAGCCAAGAAGAAAATGATGCCATGTTGACGCAAATGACGTCACTCCACCAATGCCTAGAGGAAAGGTGTCATCACCTAGAGATACATGCCGAGTACATTCGTGGGACATGAATATCACGTCGAGTACACGTGGAGGTCCACGTGTCAAACAATGGTGATTCCATGAGTAGTGGTATCATGGAATAGTAAAGAGATGACGTTGACATCCGATATGCACCACACATTTTTCCAGCATGTTTTGGGTTGACAGGTGTCTCCCTAGGAGTGGCCTAATACCGAGACCAAAGGAAATATGAGTGAGTTTTGTGACCGTTGATATTCTCAAATAGAGAGAGATCTTAAAGGAGATCTCGACCGTCCTTTGGGGGAGGCTATTCGGAGTGATCACGCCATAGGAAAATGATTAAATCTGATGGAAAATCCATGATATTCAACCTTAACCATTGATATACCAAGGTTGAGAGATGTCGCTAACGATCTGGACTGTCAACCTTTAGTGAAGGACCTAAGATAAGAGACAAAAATTTGAGGTCATGAATGGCGTAGCATGCTGGCGAGGTAGCTAGAGTATCCTTGGGACAACATATGTCAATCATCTATTGGTTGAGAAGTTAAGATTGGTCCAACTGGTTAGGAGAACCTTAGACCTCCGAATAGATCTCACTGTTGATTGAGAAAACCATATGAACATCTACACCGTCCATTAGAGAAATGCGTTGGAGGTAAAGGAAGAAATATTCCTCAATACCCCGGGCTCAGAGTAGAAAAAATGCCTAACCCTTTTTAATGTCGAATGAACGATATCGAGGGGGAATATTCCTCGATGTCATATCTATCGGAGATAAAATATGAGTGAATCCGGGGAAGGATCGAATACTAATAATTGTAGGATTATGTGGAAGAACGTTTCACATCGGAAAGCGAGACGAGTGCCACATCGATTTCGTGTTCATGTCACATCAGATGGAACGAGAGACAAGGTGCCACATGGCAATAGGATATATGTTGACAATTAAAAACCCGAGAAATTTGGAAGGCCATAACTTCCAATCTAAAGCTCAGATTTGAGCATGGTAACAGTCGTTGGAAAGATCTTGATGAGCAGAAGACGATGGATATGTTGGGAAGAGGATTTGATATGGTTGAGGGAAAGTTAAAAATTAATATCTGATCCCTTAAAAGGGTACTTCGGGGTCGGGTGTGTGTCATTCTACAACTGAAGAAGAATATGTAGCAACAACGCAAGCCACAAAAGAAATTGTGTGGCTTCTAAAAATCCTTGAAGACTTGCAGGAGAAATAATTGAATTCAACGCCTCTACTTGTTGACAACACTTCAACAATTCAATTGGCCATGAATCCCAGATTTCATGAACGAAACAAGAATATCAACACCAAATATCACTTGATTAAACATCATGTTGAGGCCAAAACCATTCATTTGAGATATTGTTCCACTTCAGAACAAATCATAGATATTTTTACCAAATCTTTGGGACGTGAAAAATTTGAACAATTCTGAATGTTTCTTGGCATGGAAGATGTCCCTTTGGATTAAGGGGGGAATGTTAACTAATCCCTCGGGATATTTTTAATCCTAATTAACCAGGGGGTAGCTAGGATTTAGTTTTGTTAGTTTAATTGTCCGAGACATAACTGTCTGGGACACCAACTGTTTCTTAGCTAACTTATATTCCTATATATTTATGCATATGTACAACAATAGTTAAGACAACATATATGATCATGGATTTTTTTCTCAACTAGGGTTGTTACAACTCCTTCCTTTTGTTAAGAAATAATTATTTTTACCATCTTACATGCTTCCTTCTTCATGAATGAGAAGATTTCAAGTGTTTTTTTTTTTAATTACAAACATGACAACATTGAATGATTCAAAATTTGAGAGTCCTTCAATTCTTTGATGCACTTCAAACACTTCAAATCAATGTAGGAATAACATTCTAACCATGTTAGAATAAGTTGATTTGGTGTATTGTTGCACATTGAAAAGTACAACAACTAAGACATCAAGAAGATATGTTGAATGCCATTTTTGTATTGAAATATTAATGTGTATGTCATGTACGAAAACTAGTAGAACAATATTAATGCCATCTCTTCATTAATGCATACTGAAATCAAACTAGTAACATACAACAAAAGATGAGTTTAATCCAAATTCATAAATATCATAGAACATTACTTTACATGACCTCTCTATTATCATAGAACATTACTTTACATGACCTCTCTATTATCATAGAACATTACTTTACATGACCTCTCCATTGCAGTCTATCATCTATTTTAAAGGTAACTATATAATATATGATATTATTAAATGATATTGTTTGGAGTATCTTAATTAATAACATCTTATGGCAACCAGAAAATGTAATCAGATTATGGACAAATTTTTGACAATTTGGTCTCCATAACGATATTTTTTTTAATTTTTTGTCAAAAGATAAAAATAAGGTTTAGAAGTGATGCTAATTATGGTCCAAGAACATGGGCTTGGTATGCCAAAGGATATATTTACAAATAACGCCCAAGCCCATAGGAATATGAAATTTTTACCTCTATTGATGCTCAAATTAATCAATTCAATATGGAGAGATGTATGGTTCCCCAGAAGGAGCCATGAGACAAATCAAGAAACCTAAGCCATTGTCTAGTTACATGGCTTTGATGTAGGATCTCATAGAAAAGGATCCTACTTTCTTTGAAGAATCCATTCATAAGAAAGAATGGGTAGATTCCTTGACAAAAGAATATCAATACATTATAAAGAATGATGTATGGGAAATAGTTCCCAGACCAAAGAAAAATATGTGGTATCTTCCAAATGGTTATACAAGATCAAACATGTTGCATATAGAAGTATCGAAAAACATAAAGGAAGGTTTGTATCTCGCGGTTTTTCTCGAAAGGAAGGCATTGATTATGAAGAGGCTTTTTATCTTGTAGCCATATACACTTCTATCATAACCGTCATAGCTCTTGCAACAAAGATTAAGTGGAAGTTACACCAGATGGATGTGAAAACAACATTCTTAAATGGTGTTATTGAAGAAGAACAAGTGTATATAGTACAACCTCAAGGGTTTGAACTTGAATATAGAAAGACTCATGTATGTAGGTTGAAGAAGGATTTGTACGAGTTGAAGCAGGCTCCTAGAGATTGGTATGGTGGAATTGGCAGTTTCCTGACGAGCTTGGGCTTTACCAAAAGTAAAGTTGATTCTAAACTTTACTTCAAGGTTATGAATGATGAGACAGTTATATTTCTGATGTGTGTGGATGAATTATTCTTAATTGGAGAAGAAAATATCATCACTGAATGTAAGAAGAAGCTTGTTGCAGAATTTGAGATGAAAGAGCTAGGAATGATGCATTATTTCTTAGGTCTTGAAGTTTGGTAGAGCTCAAAGAAGGTCTTCCTTAACCAAGGGAAGTATGCAGTTGAAATACTAAAGAGGTTTGATATGTTAGAATGTAGATCCATGAACACAACCATGGAAACAAAGTTGAAGCTTTTGGTTGATGCTATGCTATACAGAAATATCATTGGATCATTGATGTATCTCACAAATACTAGGCCAGATATATGTTTTGTTGTGAACACCTTAAGTCAATATCTATTAGGATTTTATATCCTAGGGAATATTTTGATTCTTGGGAATATCCTGAAGGTCCTGTAAGGACGATTTGTTAGAGTACCATGTGGTAGCTCCGTTAGGATTTTATATCCTAGTGAATCTCATTATTCCTGGGCAGACCCCTAGGCTCTATCAGAGTACCAAAAAATGTTGTTGTTACACCTTCCTCATTATGTTGTTATATGATGATGATGATTTTATCTCAGCCTCGTGTTAATGATGTTTTTTCTCCAGCCTCATGTTGTTAATGTTGTTGTTGCTCCAACCTCGTGTTGTTGATGTTGTTGTTCCAACCTCATTTTGTTGATGATGATGTTGTTTCAACCTCGTGTTGTTATTGATGATGATGTATCAACCTTGTGTTGTTTTTTATGATTGTATACTAACCTCATACTATTAATGATGGTGTTGATGTTGTTTCCTTAGCGTTATTCTAATTGTTGTTGATGCAGATGATGATGATGCTAGTCCAACTCCATGCCGTGAAAGATGATGTTATTGATGATGAGAAAAACTTCCAATGATTTATAGATATGCCAGTCAATGCTCCAGATGCTAATGATGTTTCTTCCCTCTCTCTCATGATGATGTTGTATTGTAGAATACCCTTCTTGTTAAGGGGGAGTATTGAAATATTGTAACTGCAAAGAATATTCTAAATATCATTGAGTTATTATTATATAGATCAATCCCCTTTTGTGGATTGATCATTTCGGGACTTATGTGTAGATTTTAACCTTGTAAAATATTTATTGCAAACATATTTTCAGTAAAATAAAAGAAAAGATACAATGGAAAAAACAAACATTACACAGATCTTTTTTCCCTGAAAACCCTAACCCAATGACCTAGATTAGTCAACAACCCTAATTCCTTAACCAAAATTAGAAAACCATCGGCAAAAAACCATGTGTTGGAAAATTTCCCAACAACGGAAACAAAAATCGAGGCAACACAAAAAACGAGGAAAAAATGTGACACATTTCTTGAGGAATTTGTTTTTTCAAAGAATATAACTAGTTGTGCAAATAATATAATGCATACCCAACATTCTCCCACTTGTTGTTTTCTTTGCATACAAGGGGTTACAGGGTTACATAGTCAACAATCCAGAGCAACAATGCCCATGGATCCTCTACACCAAGAGAACTTCTCTGTGCTCACAGATTTTGTTAACGAATCTGCAACATTCTTCAAAGTGTGCACATTCATCAACAACACTTTATTTTCTTCAAACATGTCTCTAACAAAGTGATATTGAATATCAATATGCTTTTTCTTTGAATGATAATTCAAGTTCTTCGTCAGAAAAATTGCACTCTTATTGTCATAATCTATCCTTACAGCTTGTTGTACCAACCCAATAAATGAACACAATATTTGTAACTAGATTGATTCCTTACTTGCATGAGTGGCTACTATGTATTTCGCTTCTATAGTTGAAAGTGCCACTACATCATGTATTTTGCTCATCCAATTTATTGCTCGTCCAAATAGGTTAAACACATACCCACTTGTAGATATCCTACGATCCAGATCTCCAACCCATTCTGCATCCACAAAGACATGTATATCCAACACTTTGTCCAATCCTTATCTTCCTTGGTAGCACAATCCATATCTAGAAGTGCCACATAAATACTTGAAAACCCTTTTTATTGTTGTCCAATGCTCCTTCCCTGGTTTTGACATATACTTGCTCAAAACTCCCACTGCATGTGCAATGTACGGTCTAGTATAGACCATTGCATACATCAAACTACCAACTATACTCTCATATGGGAAACTGATCTGCGGATAACTTTACACCAACATGAATATGAACCTTGACCGTTTTACATTCCTTCATATTAAACCTCTGCAATATTATCTCGACATGTTTTCTCTGATTTAACCAGAGTTTCCTTTTTTTCCGATCTCTTTTAATTTCCATTCCCAAAATGAAATTTCAAGTACCGAGATCCTTCATGTCAAATTTAGAGGACAACTGAGTTTTCACATCTTGGATAATCTCCTTGTTGTTTCCTATGAGCAACATGTCATCCACATACAAGACCAAATAAATCAAATGATCACCAATTAATTTAAAATACACACAATGATCCTCTTTGCTTCTTGTGAAACCAAGTCCCAACATATAAGTATGAAATTTTTGATACCAAATCCTTGGTGATTGTTTTAAACCATACAAGGAATGTTTCATCTTGCATACCAGCTCCTTTCCCTTCACAACAAATCCTTCTAGTTGTTTGATATAGATTTATTCTTCCAGATCCCCATGTAGGAATGTTGTCTTCACATCCATTTTTTCTACTTCAAAATAAAATGCAAAAAGAACAGATAACATAAATATTATAGAGGTTAACCTGGCAATATGAGAAAAACTCTCACCAAAATCAATTACCTCAATCTAGGAATAAACCTTTTCTACTAACCGAGCTTTTTGTTTCTCCACTTTTCGTTTTGCACTCATATTCTTTTTAAATACCCATTTGTTGCCAATGGGATTTCTTCTAGTCAACAACTCCATTAGATCCCAAGCCTCATTATTATCCAAGGTTTCCATTTCTTTGTCCATGGCCTTTTTCCAGAGCTTTGCATCCACTGAATCCACTACGTCCTTGACAGTTATAGGATCACCATCAATAATAGACAAAACAAAATTTGAATGGAAATTAGATGGAGTATATCTTTCTGGTAGCCTTCTTTCTTGAACTGATCTCCTCAATACTGGAGTATGTGGATCTTCTTATTCTTATTCTTGTTCTTCTATAGATTCTGATTCATCATCCTTTAAATCAAACTCTATTTTTTTTTGTTCTTCCTTACATGGTAGGACTTCCTTTTTAACAACATCCTTCATTTCTCTAAATACCACATCTCAACTATACACTACTTTCTTAGTTTCTGGGCTCCAAAGCTTATAACATTTGAGATCATCTTTATATCCAATAAAGATACACTTTTTAGCCTTCTTATATAGATTACTCATGTTTTCCTTTGTAACATGAACATATGCATCACAACCAAATACCTTGAGATGTGTGAGAGAAGGTTTCTTACTAGTCCATACCTCTTGTGGAGTCTTGTCATCCATCGCTGATGAGGGTGATCTATTGACCAGGTAACAAGCAATACCCATTGTCTCTGCCCAAAATTCTTTCCACTGATCATGCACCTTGCTTTTTCCATCAACATCATGTTCATCCTTTCTGAAACTCAATTCTACTGAGGTGTATATGGAGTGGTATTCTACCTTTATATACCACACTTCTTACAAAATTCTTCAAATTCATTCTCGTAGAACTCTCTGTCGTTATCTATCCTCAACACCTTAATTCTTTTCTCTATTTGATTCTCAAAAAGAGCCTTAAACTCTTTAAACCTATCAAATACTTCAGATTTATTCCTAAGGAAATATATCTAGGTATTCCTCAATAAGTCATATATAAATGAGACATAGTACACATATTTTCCCATTGATGGGACTGACACAGGTCCAAAAACATCACTGTGAACTAGTTGTAAATTCCTTCTTCCCTCATTGCACCAGAGGGGAATCTTACTTGATTCTTCTTCCCATATACAAAATGTTCACAGAAATAAAAAACTAGAGAGAAGTTAGACATACCTTCACCGTGTAGTAGTCTAAGACCCTTCTCTCTGATATGCCCTAGTCTTTGATGCCACAACATAACCTTTTCTCTAGAGATTCTAGTAGTTCTTTATTATTCAAATCCAATATCAGGAACAATGGAATGATTACACTCATCACTAATAGTGCTTCCTTGCAGTTTATACAGAATTCCAAACCAAACTCCCTTCAACAACACCATTGCTCCTCGAACCATCCTGCAAGTTTCCTTTTCAAATATTGTTTTTACCCCTACATTGTCCATTTTTCTTACAAACATAAAATTTATGGCCAAACCTGGGATGTGCAAAACACCAGGAAGTGTTCAAATCCTTCCATATATGAGCCTCAACTTGAATTTTTCTCATCCTATGATTTTGGTTTCCAAATCATCACCTGGGAAAACATTACCTCCATCATACCTTTCATATTAATAGAACCACTCCCTGTGAGGAGTCATATGAAAGGATGCACTTGATTCAACCAACCATGCTTCATGCTTTGCATGTGTGCTTGAATAATCCAAGTACACATCCCCTCCTTCTTCCTTGTAGGTATTTTCTTCTATAGAAGGAGCATGGATGATTTTAAGGATAAAAATTTATTTTAAAATGTAGAAACCTTGGTGAATCTTACTAATCCTTCATATGTCAACTATAAATGTTTGGCGATATTTTTGTAAAAATATTCAAATTTCTAAGTATTTTATATAGTTTTTATAAAATTTTGGCGATTTTTAAGGTAAAATAATTTTATTCTATAGAATTTGGGTGAATCATTTTCAAAATAGTGAATCTCGTTTTTGGAAAAACCATGGAAAATTACCCCATGAGAGAAATTTATCCCGTAAAATCATCCTTGAGAAGGAGATTCTTCAGATCCCTTCTTTTTCTCAACTTTGGATCTACACTGCTTCTTGTAGTGCCCTTCTTTTCCACATCTCCAACATACCTTTACAAACTTTCTAGGAGATTTAGATCTACCCTTATACTTAGATCTCCCACTTGAGAACTTAGATCTATTTATTTATTGGGAGGGTCCTCTTGCAAATAATGTGTAAGTTCTCTTTCCTTCCATATTCTTCCATCTCATCTCCTTTGACAATAAGGATGAGACCACTTCATCAAAATTCAAGGAAGTTTTATTACTACCTATAGCCACAACCAGACTATCCCACGAGTATGGTAAAGAACACAGTAAACTGATACACTTATCTTCATCTGAAATTTTAATCTCAATAGATACTAACTGACTTACCACAGTATTGAAGGTGTTCAAATTCTCTTCCACCGAGTCTCCATCTCTCATTATTAGGTTATACAACTTCTTTCTCGGGAATAGTTTATTTACTATGAACTTAGACTGATACAACTTCGCCAACCAATCCCATAAATCCTTGGTTGTAGCTTCCTTTGACACATTCATTAATATTGAATCTCAGAGACACAGTCAGATTGTGCTATTTGCCTTCCGATCCAACTTTTTCCAGTCATTTGTTGAAGTTCCTATAGGTGAAATACTCGGATATACTGTGATCCATTGATCTTTATCCACCAACATATCTTCCATCTTGAGCTTCCACAACTCAAAAATTTTCCCATTAAACTTCTCAATCTCCATTTTCAAATTGCTTGCCATTTCTTTTCACCTGAAAAATCAATACCATAGATCTCTCATTGTAACAAGGATTATCACAGTCCCGAGCCAAACCCTTGACCACAAAGGCATCCCTCTAAAGCCAGCAAAGCTATGATACCAAATGTAGATTTTAACCTTGTAGAATATTTATTGCAAACATATTTTTAGTAAAAGAACAGAAAAGATACAATGGAAAAAACAAACATTACATAGAGATTTTTTTCCCTAGAAACCCAAACTAGGAAAACCAACATATTCTATATTCATTCATCATGATACATTGTTTATAATAAAATATACATATAGCAGTCGGTAGAATCCAAAACCCTAACCCAATGACCTGGATTAGTCAACGACCCTAATTTCTTAAACGAAAATAGACAACCATCAGAAAGAAACCATGTGCCTAAAAACTGCCCAATTGTTAGGATATTTAAACACTTAGGAGTTAGTTGAGATCTACTTGGTCTAATATGTCGTTAGGTAAAAGTGTGTTTCTTTAGTATGCATTAGTATGCATTTGTAGTTAGGAAATCCGACGGTCACGATATGTTTCTGACATAAAGTGATCCGACAGTTCATACTCTCCTCGATCTTAACGGCCATTGATCCATGGCTTAACACCCGATTGGTCCATGATCTCTATTTAAAGAGCATGGAGGGTCATTTTCCAATGATCGATTGTGAGAAACTCTCTTGTAAAATCTCTCTGTAATCTTTTTCTCTGCATTAATAAACTACTCCAAGTGGCCGCGTTGGTTGGGGCCGTGGATGTTTCCCCGTAGGGGTTTTACCACGTGAAAACATCGGTGTGTTGATCTTTGATCTGGTTATGTGAGT